>CM031924.1:40616591-40678014 GCA_018703695.1 Prunus fruticosa | reverse complement strand
TTAAGGGTCACCAAAACGATATTAAGGATTGTTGTCACCAATTATACCCAAGTTAATTTCATTGCCTACCTAGTTGATTCAAATGGTGATTTGTTTGTTGATAAAGAAAATTAAATAAAGAATAAAACATATATAGAAATGACAATAAACTGAAATTAAGATTTACATTTATGAGAAAAATAACTAAGGTATTAGAATCCACACCATTATTCCATAAGATCCTAATTATTTATCTTTCAATTCCCATGGAGTAGCAATCTAGAAATCAATCTACTGCTTTCTCAAGATTTATCAATTAAGCTTGTAATTTTCCTTCCCCGATTTTGTTTATCGAAAGTTTAGAGTATTTTCCATTACTATATATTAGGCCTTTACACGAGTCTCTATTGTACCCTTTTGAGTTTTTACTTTTCCAAAGTTATTAGCCGTATAAAAAATTTAGCATTTCCATGTTTAATACTCGTATTTTACACGTACGTATGTATTTTTCATGTTTAATACACTTGATTTAATTTTCAATAATACACATAAAATTCACGTATTATACACACAATTTTCACATACTATTAAATAAAAAAATATATATTAAAAAATTTAAATCTATAAAGTATATATATCCAAACTAGCAAATTAATATCTATAAAGTATAAACTAATGCAAATAGAATGGTTTTTTTTTTTAAATAAATCGTATAGCCGTACGGCTATACTACTGTTTTTTTATTATAAAAAACTAATATAGCTGGTCGGCTATACCCTTTTGATTGGGCGCTATGCGTTCCTTTTTTTTTAAACAAATCGTATAGCCAGGCGGCTATAGTCAGGATTTTTTAAAAAAAGTATAGCCGACCGGCTTTACTATGGTCTTTTTTTTTATTATTTTTTTATAAATAGTATAGCCGCCCGGCCCTTTTCTAAACCCTAAACATAACTCCATCGTCATCCTCGTTTCTCTCTGTCTCGCCTCATAGCACCATCGTCATCCTCGTCGTTTCTCTCTGTCCTCACCTCATACCACCATCGTCATCCTCGTTTCTCTCTCTCTCCAGCGCCTGCCTAGACCGCCTAGCCCGCCTAGCCCCCGCCTACCACCCACCTACCGCCATTTATTCAACTCCATTCAATAATTTTTATGAAATAGCCTTTCAGGTGACCTTAATTGCTCAAGGGGATGTTCCTCTCTCTCTCTCCAGCGCCCGCCTAGACGCGCCTAGACTGCCCAGACTACCTAGACCGCCTAGCTCCCGCCTAGCCCCCGCCTAGCCCGCCTAGCCCCCGCCTACCGCCATTTATTCAACTCCATTCAATGCTTTTTATGAAATAGCCTTTCAGGTGACCTTAATTGCTCGAGGGGATGTTCCTCTGTCTATTGTAATGACGGTATGCACAACTCTTGGGGCAGGAGCCCTGACTCCTCTACTAACAAAGATATTGGGAGGTACTTACGTCCTGTGGATGCTGCCAAACTATCAATGAGCACCATGCAGGTTAAGTAACCTTGAACCTGTTCTGCTTCAAACAACCAATCTTTGTCCTCGACACAGAGTAATATTTGAGGGGTTTCTTGTATACCATTTCAGTTCATTCTTTCTGTGCTGTTAGTACATGTTGCTGGTTTCTTTGTAGGGTAAGTTGCCTTTAACTTTTGGTGACTTTAATTGTTAAGTGTGTTGTTGTAGAAAAAGCTCAAGGTAATGTATACATTGTTTTCAGTATGTAAAGATTCACTCTAATTTTAGCTCAAAAATTCTAAAAAAATTGCGTTGTAGCCTTGTATTAGTGTATTATTGCT
Source organism: Prunus fruticosa (assembly GCA_018703695.1). Taxonomy (NCBI): domain Eukaryota; kingdom Viridiplantae; phylum Streptophyta; class Magnoliopsida; order Rosales; family Rosaceae; genus Prunus; species Prunus fruticosa. Next base: position 40,676,223 of record CM031924.1, on the reverse strand, counting down.
CTTTGATATACTTCGAAAAAACAAAGTATTCATAATTTGTAAGCAACGGTTGAGAAACTATAGTTTGATGTCATAATGACTTCATAGCCATAAAGGCTTTTGCAGTAAGAAAGTATATATTCACTCTTCTTTGTCTGAGTGGATTTTAATTTGACATATGAAGATAGGAGCTTGTTTTGCATACGAGCATTGTTGGCAGAGTTTGCACTCAGACAAATATTCTTTAAGGTTGTGGTGCTGGCCTGTTTGTTTAGTTTGTTTTGGAGTTTTTGCGGTGCAAATGTGCAACTTGAGGAGTCTTTTTTGATCAAGGAGAGTCTTAATTTGCAGGTATATATTAGCAGCTGTTTGCGGGTTTAGAGAAGCACAAAGACGAGCAATATCAATTGATGTGTATTAATCAAATAGAATATAAACCTTTAGACATGATCTGGCTTTCTGTGAATCCTTGTGTTCCAGTTTTGTTTCGGCTTTGGTCAAATTCGTAATAAAGATATAAAAATTCTCTTCTTAAACTTTATTGTAAGTCCATAGAAGATCTTCATTGTTTTATGATCAGATTGAAATGTTGAAACTTTCATAAATTTTGGTGGGCATGCAACACTAATCCTTCATTTACATGTTTGACACTCGCAGGTTGGTATGCAAAATTCTTCTTTGGGTGTGGTTTTGGTCACTTCTCATGTCACCTCGCCAATGGTTTGCATTGCCCGCAGCATTGTTTGTTGTGATTATGAATATAATGGGAAGCAGTCTGGCATTCTTCTGGAGATATATGTAGATCCTTCTGACTCCAAAGAGACTCCTACAGTTGAGGTTAAGTGACAACTATAGCACCCTTGCGAAGTTGTCCCTAACCCGGCAATATCTGCTGTGAGTATGAATACAATGGGCAGCAGCAGTCTGGGTGTCCTTGGAGATATGTATCCTTTTGTCTCCATTAAGTCTCTTACAATTGATGTTAAGTGACAGTAGTAGCCTTTTCTAAGTTTCTTGGAGTTCAGATTCTCTGTTTTATTTTTTATGTGAAGATATTGTTAACTAATAGTCTAAAACAATGTCGTTTGAGGTCACACATCCTATTTTACTCTAGCACATCTTGTGGTGCTTAGTTTTGAGCAAGATTTGAGCTCTTCTACTGAAAATAGTATAGCCGAGCGGCTATACTCGGGATTTTTTATATATAAAAATAAAGAGTATAGCCTTTTTTTATATATAAAAATACAAAGTATTTTATAAATAGTATAGCTGCGCGGCTATACTCTTTACATGGATACTATTATCTTTTTTCCCCAATTTTTGTTTATTGATAGCTTAGAGACACTACTACATTTTTCTATTTGCGCGACGATAGTTTGCGCGACGAAGACAAAATCGTCGCATAAAAGATCATCGCGCGACGGATAATCATCTGCGTAGCGCAAACAAGAGCGACGAAGAATTTTCGTCGCATAAAAGATCATCGTCGCGACGGACAATCATATGTGTAGCGCACACAAGCGCGACGAAGCAATTTCGTCGTATAAAAAAGATCATTCGCGCGACGGACAATCATATGCGTAGCGCAAAAAATAGAGCGACCAATAAATTTCGTCGCGCAAAACAACTTTGCGCGCGCAGAACAAACGACCGTCGCGTAAAACAAGGGGAAAAAACCGCGAACAAAAATTCTGGCGCCTAATTCTTGCGCGACGACTAAACTTGTCGCAAATGACATCTTTGCGCGACAAAACACTATCCGTCGTGCAAAGTACGATATACAAAACCATTAATCCTAATCCTTAATTTTAATTTTGCCATCTAAATCATATATTTTTCATTGATTTTAGTGAAGATCATCATTCATACCCTTTTAATTATGAGAATGGTAGAGGAGAATCTTTTTTTATGGTTATTAACCTCCATACGAATAAATTTCAGGGTTATCAATTTCCCTAGAAAGAGAACAGCGCGAAATATGTTTTGAAACTAAAAAGTGTTCATTCAACTCTAGAAAACTAATTTCAACGATCCAACCGTTAAACGTGTTTGTATATACTGTGAGATTGTATACCCCAAAAATCGCAAATAACAAATATTCAAGAGATCTAGAAATGGGACAAAATATTCAAATGTTATAAATCAACACGTTTGCGCGACAACGACTGATTGACGACGACGTATTAGTTGCGCTAGGAAGTTTTGTGCGACGATAAGTTATTCGTCGCCATATGATGTTTTGCGTGACCCAAAAATCCATACGTCGTGCAAAATAAATTGCGGGAAAACAAACAGTGTTCCAGGTGTTTCGCGCCACAACTTTGCGCGACGAAAATAAAGTAGTCGCGCAAGGAGGCTAGCGTGGCTGCGTGCGTGTAAAACTGAACTTTTGCGCGACAGAAATTCTCTTTTGCGCGACTAAATTCATGTGCGAAGAAACGATTTTGGCGTCGCGCAAAGGTGTGATGTCGGCAGGTCTTTGCGCGCCAAGCATGTCGATGTTGCGCGACGGAATTTGGCTTGTGCGACGAATAATATATTCGTCGCGCAAAGATGTGATGTCGGCAGGACTTTGCGCGTCGCTGAAATGGAATTTGCGCGACTTATTTATTTTGCGCGACGAATTAAGCCTTCGTCGCGCAAAGCCGTCTTCTATAACAGATTCATTTCAGCCATTGCAGAGGCAAACTGAAAAATCAGTTTTGCCTGCTTCTGCCCCCTCTCTCTCTCCGTTCTCTCCATTTTCTCAGGTGCAAATCAGTTCAGGACATATTGAAGAAGGTATTTTATTTGTTTTGTATTTATTTAAAATATCAATTTAATTTATTTATATATTGTTTTTGTGAAATTATATTTGTATTCTGTTGTTAAATTATTCACGGCAATGTACGAAGTTAATTGAAATTAACTTCATACATTTTTTATTGTAAAGCTTAGTTCCCGTTCGAGGTTAGTTGGACCGCGCATGGTGGGTAAACCACGACTACGGTCCAATTAATTCTTGAATTGTCCCATATTTTGGACAGTTTGGAAATGTATAGTCGTGTCACGTAGTTTACAGCTACAGGATTAGGTTTCGATTGTGGAGATTTCGGTGTCATCTCGGTACGTTCTTCGGGTGGTACGTAGGGATTTGATATCTACAGTACACCTCAAGAACTGGAGCGAGATGCTGCCGAAATTCATCCACGTCGAAATCTAATCTCATGTAGCTGTAAATTACGTGGCATGACTATGCATTTCCGAATGGGATAGGGCCCTTACCGGAGGCATAAGGTGACGTTGTGATTTTCTAATAATACAACATAATTGTTGTATTGTGATTGTGGTTCCAGGAATTATGAGCAGAAGGTGGATACAGAACCCTAACAGGTGCGAGAGACGAATACTTGGATGGAATCGAGGAATTTATTCACTTTGCACGGTCACACAACCCGGGTGCAACTAGAATCAGATGTCCTTGTAGGAGGTGTAACAACATGTTGTGGGATACAATTGAAAATGTTCAATTTCATTTAGTAAGGAATGGAATGATTGAGACATACAGCAGGTGGAACCATCACGGGGAACAATTAGACATTGGTTTCGTCCTAACATTTTTTTTTCTGGTCAATTTAAGGGGGGGTCCAAATTCCCAGAGATTGACGTATTTGGCGACGTTTATGTTCGACCTGGGAATCAGTTGGCGGAGTCCCTTCATGTAAGTAGCCTTTAATTTAAATTATTATGTAAGCGTTCAAGTTTTTATAGTTATTATATGAATGTTTTAATTCATATTTTATGTTATGTTCAACAGACGACTATGATTGAGAGGAGCCAGTTGGTTCTTCAGGAGTCCGCCTCCAGCTTCCTCCCGATACGCCGCTCGAGTCCGTGGTTCCTCCATCGGATGCAGGGTTTCAAATCCTGACTGAAACCTTGGATCAGAGAGTCTCGGGAGGCGCTCAGGGACATATTGTCGAGGGATGGGGAATGCCAGGGCAGCGGCCACCTAGACCCCGTGAATCATCAGAGTCAAATGAAGAGGTGACTGCTTTGAAGACAGAGGTGGCGGACCTCAAGAGTCATTTGTCTCATATTCTACAGTCCCTCGCTCACTCCGGCATTTCAATCCCGCCTTTCACTCCCCGTCGACCTCCGAGCATGGCAACCACACCTCTCCCCTGTCAACAATGTCCAGACCTCGAGCTGCATTTGCCAGACGACAATGTAGATCTTGGAGGGTTGTTTGATTAGATTTTAACATTCTTAATTATATTTTAAATATTTCTATTGTACTAAATACATTATGTTATCACATTTTACATATTTCTCTTTATTACCTTTTTCTAATTGCAATTTCATTTCATTAAAAAAAAAAACCAAATTTATTTTTTTACCAAAATAATTCAATTTAATTTTAAATTAAAAATAATATATTTATTTTTTACGCGACGATAGTTTCCGTCGCGCAAAATTTTAAAAAAAATACACAACCGTAAAATTAAATTTTAAAGAATTTATTTTTTTTGCGCGACGAAATAATTTGTCTCTCTAAGTCAATGCGACAAAAATATGTCGTCGCGCAAATATTTTAAACACGAATCTACTCGTCGCAAAATACCTGCGCCACGAATGTTACTCGTCGCGCAGTGTCCTTACAACGACTATATTTCGTCGCGCAAATATTTTAGACACGGATATACTCTCGTCCCTCTGCTTCAGCGCGACGCAGTTTCCGTCGCGCTAATTGTTTTTGAACATACACAACGGTAAAAATAAATTTTAAAGAATTTATTTTATTTTGCGTGACCAAACTATTTCGTTGCGCAAATATTTTAATCACGAACACACTCGTCGCACAGGACCTGCGCCACGCATGGTAGTCGTCGCGCAGTGTCCTTACAACGACTATATTTCGTCGCGCAAATCTTTTCGAACACGTATATGCTCTCGTCCCTGTACTTTTAGCGACGCTTTTGATTCCTCGCGCTATGTTAATGCAACGAACGTATATCGTCGGCAAAACTTTGACCGACGAAATATCTCATCGTCCCGCAAATAACGTGCAACGAAGGTTTACCGTCGCTCATTTTGCGCGACAATTTTAATATTTTCGTCGCGCAAAGTGTATCTTTGCGCGACAAATTTTGAGCGACGAATATACTGTCGCATTACTATTTGTGCGACACAAATGTACTTTGCGCGACCAAAATTCCTTCGTCGCGCAAATACAAAAATCTAGTAGTGAGCATTTTCCATTACTATTAGGCCTTTAAATTCTCTACTGTACCCTTTTGAGTTTTTACTTTTCCAAAGTTATTAGCTGTATAAAAAATTTAGCATTTCCAAGTTTAATACTCGTATTTTACACGTACGTACGTATTTTTTATGTTTAATACACTTGATTTAATTTTCAATAATACACATAAAATTCACGTATTATACACACAATTTTCACATACTATTGAATAAAAATAATATATATTAAAAAATTTAAATCTACAAAGTATATATATAGAAACTAGCAAATTAATATCTATAAAATATAAACTAATGTTATAAATCCATGGAATGTGGATGACCACCATAACATCCATTACCTCCACCCCTTATTGCTTTGTAATCTATGCTCTTATTATTGTAATTAGTAGCTATAAATTGTGAGTTAAATACCTCTATTGTAAGCCTATAAATAGGCGCTTATCAAAGATTAACAGGTGAAGTTGATACAAGTTCATAGAACAAATTATATGTATTTCTCTTCGTCTTATTGCTCTCTACAATTCCCCCTAGTTTCATAACACGTTATCAGCATGACATTGCTTTTGGTATGTTTTCTTTCTCTGAATTTTCTTTCTTCTTATATGAGCTAGAGTCATCACATGGTATAGAGTTTCTTTGTACTCACCATTAGACTTCATCATGCTCATTTAAGAAAAGAAAAAAATTCTTATTCTTATTACACATGAATATAATGCCATTTTTTTTATTTGTTTGTTTATTTAATTTTAAGTATGATCTTAATTATTATGATGAGTTTGTTTTATACAAAAGATCAGGGCCCAAAGTTCATCGATCCTCATCATATAACTAGATTAAAACCTAGAGTCTTTTTGATTGAATCAGAACTTGAAGTTCTTTGATTCCAAAAAATTGAGGGTGTGAAGTTCCGCGAATTTAAAGAGCACATAAGGACATGAAACTCCTTGATTTTGTATTAATCAAAATCAAAATTTCATGAGGCCTACATATGTCAAGAACCCGAACCAGAAGTTTCGAGTGCATATATATATATATATATATATATATATATATATATATCGATTTGAGTATGAAGTTCAAAGCATAACTATTAATTCAATTTATTTAGATCTACGTATTCGAACATGAAGTTTCTAATATATGTTGATATGAACCTGAAGTTCATAGTTTTTCATGGATCTTAATACTATATATGAACCTGAAGTTCATTACTTATTTGTGCCTATATGAACCTGAACTAGTTGGAAATCCAATTCTTGAACTTGTAGTTTTATCTACATATTGAATCCACATTTATATTGGATTATCTTGGAATTTCATAGTCTTTAATTTATTTATTTTATTCCTCGTTTATACCACTTTATTCATTTTATTTTATTTATTTTGGGTTATTAGTTAATTTCATTTTACAATACCAATGTTTTGTATTACCGCCCCAATATTGACGGCCAGAGGCGTCTATTGGAGAAACTTCCTACTTTCTTTTGTGGGTAGGAAGTTTATGATGTCATGAACCAGAATTTCATGAGGCCCCAATATTACACAACTATTAAAGTAGTTGAAAATTATGATGTCATGAACCAGAAGTTCATTGACCGGATAACTTTTATGTTGTGGCATGACTGTCTTGGCAATCCATGTTCCACAATGATACATAAAAATTTTATAAATTCGTAAGGACATCGTTTAAGACTCAAAATATTGTCTTGTCTAACGAATATAGCATGCTCACAAAGAAAAGTTGTCATAAGACATTCTCAGTCAAAAATTGACTTTGAGCCCTTTTTCCTTAAATAATTCAAAGAGATATTTGTTAGCCTATAAAACATTTATTTATGGACCACTTCCCCAGTTTTATTGGATGTGCATAACAAATGGTCACATATTTGTCTCTTGTCACGGAAATTTCGAGCACAACTCCCATATTATCCAATTAAGTCAATTTGACTCGATAATGACAGTGAATTTAGTCTCCTAAATTTTTATGACTATTGTTGTGACAATTTTCCCGCCGTTAGGGGGAGAAATGACAGTTCCTAAAGAACATCGGGAATTAGCGTTGAATACATCTGCTTTTGTCTCATCAAGATAATGCATATATATAAGTTATACATATGCAAGCATGGATTGATATTCATGTATTACAATCCATTAACTTGACAATAGGTGACTATATATAATGCATGCCTGGAGCATGACAGAAATATAGGTTCTAAAGACTTAACTCCCAGAAGTGGAGATTATTTGAAAATTCAAGCCCTATCGAAAATAACGCTCTATAGGAGGTTATGATCCACATATTCTGAATAATTAATTCATCTTAAAAGAGATGTTTGTCTCATAAGTGACAACAAAAGCCCCTGAAGAGGCATTGGTACCCCAAAGCAATGAGACGCTTATAAATTATGCATGCGCATGCACATGAGAATTGTGGGATCACGAATTGATGATACATTTGGTTTATTAGTAGCTACTACAATCATCAAGGGCTATGATTATATTAAATCTCGCCTTATGAATGTCGACAAGTTGAGTGATTGGCCAAAATGGAAATAGACAATTCCATTTATCACTAAATATGAAGTGTGGGATATTGAACCTATAGCTCAAACACCGAATTACAAGTGTTAAGTATGAAGGTTATGAATTAGTGTTTGTGAAGTGAAATAAGATCACTAATATGACATAAGGTTTCCTGGGAGAGACATGATTTTAGTCTCCCATCTCATCGTAGATGCATCCACATTTCTATAAGTGCAGTTGTTATTTTAATGCGAAACTTATAGCATGTGTTAGCTGCATATTTATGAAAACTATATGGTACATGGAAATCCTCAAAGCTCATGAAATATTTGAGATATATCGGATGAAGCAACCCCTTGAAGGATATAAAGTATCACAATATTCTTAATTAAGAGTTTGAGTATTCTGAATTCAAATTTGATATTGTTGTAACATATTCTAACTATTAAATTAGTTGTTGATGCTCCTATTCAATCATTTGAAAAGTGAAAAGCATGTCGAATAGGGTGATAAATGAACATGTATGAAGACAATGTCGCTTGTATTACTCAAATCAGAAAAGGGTTCCTCAAGGGTGACATAGTTTCAGAAAAAGGCCATGAGATTGGAGTTAAACAAATACGTTCACAAGATAATCTGGCGAACCTTTTGACCAAAAAATTTTCTGAAGCCTAAATTCCAGAAATTAATGAAAATCAGGGAGAGATATTAATCAGGGGGAGATCCAATCAGGGGGAGCATCCCAATTCTACTACATACAAGACATATGCGCGTTGTACTCTTTTTCCCTTCGACTATGTTTTTATCCCACTGGGTTTTTCCTAGCAAGGTTTTAACGAGGCAACATAAGCATGTCCAACACTATATCAATGATCTAGAAGAAAGTTGCACTCTTTTTCCGTTCTCTTTGGTTTTGTCCCACTGGGTTTTCCAAGAAATGTTTTTAATGAGGCAACAATGTCATTATATGGTGGACATCCAAGGGGGAGTGTTATAAATCCATGAAATGTGGATGACCACCATAACATCCATTACCTCCACCCCTTATTGCTTTGTAACCTATGCTCTTATTATTGTAATTAGTAGCTATAAATTGTGAGTTAAATACCTCTATTGTAAGCCTATAAATAGGCGCTTATCAAAGATTAACAGGTGAAGTTGATACAAGTTCATAGAACAAATTATATGTATTTCTCTTCCTCTTATTGCTCTCTACAATTCCCCCAGTTTCATAACAACTAAAGCAAATAGAATGGTTTTTTATTATAAAAAAACTAGTATAGCCGGGCGGCTATACACTTCTAATTGGCCCTATGAGTTTCCTTTTTTTTTAAACAAATAGTATAATCGGGCGGCTATACTCAGGATTTAAAAAAAAAAACAGTATAGCCGACCGACTTTACTAGGGTCTTTTTTTATTTTTATCTTTTATAAATAGTATAGCCGCGCGGCCCTTTTCTAAACCCTAAACATAACTCCATCGTCATCCTCGTTTCTCTCTGCTCTCGCCTCATAGCACCGTCGTCATCCTCGTCGTTTCTCTCTCTCTCGCCTTATAGCACCGTCGTCATCCTCGTTTTCTCTCTCTCTCTCTCTCTCTCTCTCTCTCTCTCTCCAGCGCCTTCCTAGACCGCCTAGCCCGCCTTGCCCCACCTACCGCCATTTATTCAACTCCATTCAATGATTTTTATGAAATAGCCCTTCAGGTGACCTTAATTGCTCAAGGGAATGTTCCTCTCTCTCTCTCTCTCTCTCTCTCTCTCTCTCTCTCTCCAGCGCCCGCCTAGACCGCCTAGCCCGCCTAGCCCCCGCCTAGCCCCCGCCTACCGCCATTTATTCAACTCCATTCAATGCTTTTTATGAAATAGCCTTTCAGGTGACCTTAATTGCTCAAGGGGATGTTCCTCTGTCTATTGTAATGACGGTATGCACAACTCTTGGGGCAGTAGCCCTGACTCCTCTACTAACAAAGATATTGGCAGGGACTTACGTCCTGTGGATGCTGCCAAACTGTCAATGAGCACCATGCAAGTTAAGTCACCTTGAACCTGTTCTGCTTCAAACAACCAATCTTTGTCCTCGACACAGAGTAATATTTGAGGGTTTTCTTGTATACCATTTCAGTTTTGTGCTAGTCATGGGATGATGGGAATTTGGCTATATATATATATATATATATATATATATATATAAATATATAATTTTCATTTCCTTTTTATGTGTTCGATGTTCAGCAATTTTGTTTTTCTTTCTCAAGTGTGTATATATACATATGTTTGAAGACTTCTGTTCACTTCTTGGGAATAAGTTGGGAGAGAGCAACATATATATATCATGGCTTGTACCACTCCAATTATACCAAAGGACTTCTTCATGAAAACAGACCAAGAACTGTATGGAGAAGAAGAAAATTAAAATAGTTCTGGTTTTGAAAAAGTTACAAGGACCCCAGATGACCATCAAAGAGACATCAGCTTTTAAGATCAATGGATGAAGAGAAATATGTCTCAAAGTGTTTGGTTCTTCAGAAAGTATCTTCTTACAAGAAGTCAAAATAACGTGGCCAAAACCCGCATGGAAGCTGAATTTGAATAAGAAATTATCAAAAGGCATTCATCACCCCGCCCTTTATTACCACCTAAATTTCTTGGTAGTAATAATTTCCCAGGACACCGGCTATCTTTGCTAGAGCAACAATTGCTTCCTTGATTGCGGTATGTTTTCCTTACATTCGTCATTATATATGCTTATTATGTTTGGGTAGCGATGTTGGCACTCTCCGTTTATGCTTCTGGAACGTCCATTGAGAGTCTTTAAAGGAATTAAATTGAATTTCAATAAGCTAAACTAGGAGTGCCAAAATCTTCACCCTAATTATTTCTTGTGTTATAACATTAGTTTCCCTTTTGAAGTTATTAGTCCTCTTCAATTTTTGTTGTGAGTTTACATACACAGATGTGATGATCAATCCAACAGGACTTCAGAACAACTTACAATATTTTATGATGGGATTATCAATGTCTATGACAATATTCATGCTAAGGTGAATAGTATAAAGAAATGCACACAAATTTTTAATTTTCAGGAAATAATAATGTGCCCAAAGCTTGAAATCCATGATGTCTATGTTGTGACCGCCATATTTGACTGTTCAACTTCTTTTTCCTGAAAATAATTTTCTCAAACAATTTATTATAATGTTTATATCTTACCAAATTGTGAATAATTATATAAAATTATATGCTATACTGATTCCCATAGATATTGTTATTGTAGGCTCAAGCGATTATGCGTCTTGCCAGTGAAAACTCATCGGCCAAACCTCTTGTTGCAGAAAGGTTAAAAACATATAGGCAAAAACCACCTCTCAAACCCAAATCACTATCAGATTCCAAAATAAGAGCAGGTATGAGTAGTTCATTTTGACATGTACCTCAATTAGTTAAGAGCATTCACCATATACCCGAATTTTTGTGTATTGAAATACTCAACATTGCTCATATATCAGGTGATTTTTGGTTTGCCATAAAAAAAGGTTAAAGGAGAACAATTTACAATGAATACCCCAGTTTCCTAACTTTACCCACCCCTGCAAAATCATCCTTGTCCATAGTCTACCAGTTGATATATTTTTTTTTGAAACGACTACTACTTGATCTTTAGTCTTCCCAAAAGGAGATCCAGTTTTTTTTTAACCGTATAATGAGCAAATTGATTGGCATCAATAGCTAGAGTTTGCCCTTTCATTGTAGCCCTAGAAAAAATTTAAAATTAACATGGTTTCTATTTCTTTATTCTTAAGGCACAAAATATTTGATTTTTTTCAAAACACATAAGATATTTAATTATAATTGATCAATTTACATAGCACGTTACACATGACTTATGTTTTTGCATGATCATCAACAATTCTCCTTATGCCCTTATTCTAAAAAACAGGAAGAAAATTATGAGACAACTGTAAACAATGAGTCGAATGAAAACGATAAACTTTCACTTTTTCCATTCCCTTCACGTTTAGGATACTTTTCTCCTAGGTCAGTTAATCAAGGCTCTTGTTGAGGGGATATTAGGGTTTATATGCCTTAGGTTCTTGCCTACGCAATTACCAATTCATTGACTGGCTATTTATACAGTCATATACAGTCAGAGAGGTATTTTACCACACAAATAGAAATCCCCCAAGTCCCCAGACGAGAGTTTTGTGTGGGGAGTTGCATCTTTTGGACAACTCCTTCTTGGGACCTTGGTTCCATTTAATCCCACTTCCGTTTTGTGAATTTGGTATGCTAGCTGCATGCCAAAACTTGTATATGTTGCTTGTGTTTGTTATACCAAATACCAATTGGATCATGTTTGTGAAAAAAATGGGCACATCATGTTAATTATGTAGTCAATTAATGTGTTAATTATGTAGTCAATTAATGTTTGGCACCTACAATATTTGGGGGGCTTGACTAGGTTGGTTGCCTAACTAGTTTGGTTGCCTAACTAGGTTGGTTGCCTAACTTGGGGGGCTTGACTAATGTCTTAGGAATTTGTATATATATGTGTTGATTGTAAGTAATGAAAGCATAAGTGAAAAATCAGAAAATTCTACAACTCTCATTCTCTCTACACTTTCCACTCTCTACTCTCAATATTCTCTATGTTTTGGCATGGTATCAGAGCCTAATGGCTAATCCTTAAGATCCTCTATCAAATTGAGAGTCGTTGGCATTTTTACATGTTGCTGTAAATTCTCTTGTTTATATTAAATTTCCTCTCTTTTATCCTGTATGGGCAATAAGTCCCTTGGCCACGATGGCCTAATTTGTTTCCTATGGGCACTACGTCTCTTGATCACCATGATCTCTTTCCTCCGTGAGCCTCGTCATCGCTCACCGAGCCATTTCCTTTCCTCCGCGAGCCTCGTCACTGCTCACTGAGCCTTTTCCTACTCGGCCTTGTCTCTGCCCCTGCCGAGCTTTTTCTCCTGCCGATGTTCCCTTTGCACAGCCACTCTGGTGTTTGCATCATCTCTCAAGCTCTAACGAGCTCTCTTGTGTTTTCTTATTTATGGTTTCTTTTCTCACCACCTATCACATACTTCTTACTTTATTCCCCTTTATTTCCTTAAATTATTTCTTCCACTCTATTTCCATCCCATTTTTGTCTGGTATATTTCTTCTCCCTTGTTGACTTACACTTTTCTCTGTGTTACCCAAGTGAAGGTGTTTTCTCCTCATATCTTCGTTCTCATGCACACCACATTTGTGCCTAATGTTTTGGTGGGTATCAAAGTTTTTTCTACCCACATATATATATATATATATATATATATATATATATATGAAAATCTTTTCTTTGCTACCTCTTCTCTTTCACGCCAATAACTTGGCTTCCTTTTCCCTTTATTTTATTGGACTTGTTTTGCACCATATGCCTCTTCCGTTTCAACACCTCTTACACGTGTCCACATCACCTACCCTATCTATACAATATTCATCCATTTCTCTCTATGTGTGCATACACGTCATCCACATTCATTCATTTTTAATCCTTCTTTCTTTTTGGGTTGCAGACTCTTTTCCATCTTTTATTCCTTTTCTCCAGTTGTCGGATGCCCATCTCCATTCCACTTTTCCTTGCATTTGTTTCTACCACGAGACTGGCATGTTTGAGTCTCTTTACTATTATTTCATTTTCTCTTCTTCCAAATCTCGACCCTCTACCAGTGTCAGATTTGAGGGGGAGATAGATGCAACTTTATTTGGGTGCTGCAACTTTATTGTCATTACCGGTGTTGCTTTTTCCAAATCTCGACTCTCATACGTCGTCGGATTTGAGGGGGAGTGACACTGCCGCTCATCTATTCCGCTACAATTCAGTTACCTATCTGCCATGACTGATTCTTCTACATCTGAGCTTCAGTCAGCTTCTGTTTCTCAAGTGCCACTGCTTTTATAGTTCTGACAACCCCTTCTCTTCAGGGGGAGAGGGGGAGTGAAGAGAAGTTGCCTCTGCTGTTGCTACCTCCCACAGTTGTTTGCCCTACCTTGTCTTGCTGGTGGCAGTGCCTTATATTGCTCTTGCTGGTGCCAGTGTTGCTCTTGCTGCTGCCAGTGTTGTTATCTCTTGTTGAGGACAGTGTTTTTGTTGCTTCTACCGTGTTCTTGCCTTTACCGGTGTGTTTCCGATGTGGTCATGCCCGTTGACCTTGCCTTTGCTTTACCTTGCCTTATCCTATTATTTAGGGTTTGGTTGCCCTTGCCTTTGTCGTGCCACCTTGCCTTTGCTTGGCCTTTATTTGTCTTACCTTGCCTTACCCTTTCTTTTTAGGGTTTGGTTTTACCTTAACGTGCATTTCCCTATTTTAGGGTTTGGTTGTATCCTTGCCGTGTTCACAGGGTTTCCTGTGTCCTTGCCGTGTTCACAGGGTTTCTGTGTCCTTGCCGTGTTCACAGGGTTTCTGTGTACTTTACCTTACCTTTGCCGTGTTCACAGGGTTTCTGTGTCTTTGTCGTGTTCACAGGGTTTCTGTGTCCTTTACCTTATCCTTGCCGTGTTCACAGGTTTCTGTGTCCTTTACCTTACCTTTGCCGTGTTCACAGGGTTTCTGTGTTCTTTGCTTTGCCTTTGCCTTGTTCGCATGGTTTATGTGATCTACCGACAGACCGAAATGATTAACTTCGATGTGGCCTTTGCTCCACGTGTGGCCCACCATGTAGTGGTCCCACGTGAGGGGGCATGTTGAAGTGGATCGACATTTTATTAAGAAGAAGCTCGATGCAGACATATTAATGAAGGAAGTCTCTTGTTATAGCTTTCCACAACTCTCTTGGCAAGTTGGGCATTGGTGATATCTATGCACCAACTTGAGGGGGAGTGTTAATTATGTAGTCAATTAATGTGTTAATTATGTAGTCAATTAATGTTTGGCACCTACAATATTTGGGGGGCTTGACTAGGTTGGTTGCCTAACTAGTTTGGTTGCCTAACTAGGTTGGTTGCCTAACTAGGTTGGTTGCCTAACTTGGGGGGCTTGACTAATGTCTTAGGAATTTGTATATATATGTGTTGATTGTAAGTAATGAAAGCATAAGTGAAAAATCATAAAATTCTACAACTCTCATTCTCTCTACACTTTCCACTCTCTACTCTCAATATTCTCTATGTTTTGGCACATCAATGTGCACCTAAACTGAGGCAAAACTCCAATATAATTGCATGCAATTCCAAGTGCTTGCCAATCTGAAACTTGACCCTTGCATATGCAATGCCTTTGGGTTTCAAAAATAGAAATCCATGAGATTCTGAAGGTGAATATGAATATGCCAATACTTCATCAACCAACTCCAAACCCCTGCCTTCATTCCATGAGTGCCATGCCTGACAAAATTTCATGTATGTTGGCCATAATTGTTAAACTATGTTGCATTTAGGTTCATATAGGTTGCTTAAGCAGTATGAAAGATACGATTTTGCATTCAGACTAAGAGTGTGAGCTTACATAAGCTAGGAAGCCTATATGTTGGTCACTGGAATAGAAGTTGGTATTCTTTTTGCCACTAATAATCTCCAATTGCAAGACCCCGAAGCTGTAGCCATCAAATTTTTCAGAAAACACCCCGCCCATAGCATACTCCGGAGACATATAGCCACTACACAATCAATTGAGAACTGACGAAATTGGTTCTTATATGCAGGGTGCATTTCCTGCAGTGGTTAAAATTGTGATACCTTTTGCACCACTTTTTTCTGTTATAGCTAGCTGCATCACTGCTTGCATGCAGGTACATTTGTTGTGCATATAAATATCTTTTTAATTACTTATATGTAAAATATGATTGTCTTGCCTGTGGTTCCTTCCAAATGTGCTCTCTTTCTCAAACATACTAGATTTTATTTTGTGGGCCAGTGTATTCTCTGAGAATGTTGTCCGTCTCAAAGCTTCAATGGTTGCTGTAACATTGCCGGCTGATATTTCTCTAATAGCTCATGCTGAGACAGTGTTATCTGGAGAAGTTGGGGTGGTTATTCTTTGTGCTGTTCGCAGAGCCGGCCCTGGGTAATTCTAGGCCCAGGGCAAAAATCTAAAGTGTGCCCTAAATAATGTATACATTAAAATTATAAATTTTTTATCAACTAATTAATTTTATTAAAATTATAGCATTCATTGTTTTACAACATGAGCCTTCCCATTTGTTATTGTTTGATGATAATAATTTGAGGAAAAATGTCATCGTGTTCATCCATAGGGAATTTGCAGTTAGTTTCTCCCACATGAAACTTTTCTAAAAGTAAATCTGCCATTTTTGCATCATAAACTTTCAATTCATTTTCATTTTCTACTTATTCTTCCAAATGAATATGAACAATTCATTTGGTAAATCTTCAGATAAATTTTCATGTTTAAATGAGGTAATCCATTACAAAACTCACGTTCTCCCTGCAAAACTGATTAAACCCAAGAAAAATCATCTTTGTTGCTTATCTGGGTCTACACCTAAAACCCATTTCAATTCTCAATGAATAAGTTCTCAATTGGCGACCTTGAATCTGCAAGAATGCCTATATAAAGTGATTATTTGGAAAATAGCAGCAACATAGAGAATAAATAGACAAAGAGAAAGGACTTGCAGCTCTGTTGGCTTTTCTCTTCTGTCATGGAGAGGAAAGGATAGGGAAAGAGAGAGGCGATGGAGAGGAGAGAGGCTGCAGTTTGACTGTGAGTGAGGGATGATAGGTACATATATAAGAAAATTGAGACAACAAGAATCTAAACCCTAGTATGGTCTGGTTTTGTTTTGTTTTGTTTTTTTTTTTGGATAGGATTAAAAAAAAACAATATATTTGCTAGTATATATGGGTTAGCACGCGCTGTTGGGAAGGGAGGATTAAACAAAAATGCACGCCTGGTTATTTTTTATTTTTTTTCTGAGGACTTTTTGTTTTTTTTATTTGTTTTGTTCTATACGTATATAATATATGGCTTAACTTGATTTTTTTTTTGTGCCCCTTTCAATTATGGGCCCCGGGCCCAGGCCCCAGTCTGCCCTCCCCAAGGGCCGGCTCTGGCTGTTAGTACATATTGCTGGTTTCTTTGTGGGGTAAGTTGCCTTTAAAATTGCGTTTTAGCCTTGTATTATTGCTCTTTGATTTAGCTTCTGTCAAGTTTGATATATGAATTATTGAGTGAAGTTAACTATACTTTGAAAAAACAAAGTATTCATAATTTGTAAGCAACAGTAGAAACTATAGTTTGCTGTGATAATGACTTCATAGCCATAAAAGCTTTAGCAGTAAGAAAGTATATATTCAATCTTCTTTGTCTATGTGGATTTTAATTTGACATATATATGAAGATAGAAGCTAGTTTTGTATACGAGCATTGTTGGCAGAGTTTGCACTAATACAAGTATCTATATGGTTGTGGTGCTGGGCTTGTTTGTTTAGTTTGTTTTGGAGTTTTTGCGGTGCAAATGTGCAACTTGAGGAGTCTTCTTTGATCAAGGAGAGTCTAAAACAATGTCGTTTGAGGTCACATTGATACTTCAAATATAAATAAGCATCCTATAAATAAGCATCTCATGGTCTTTTCCTCTAGCATCATGTGGTGATTAGTTTTGAGCCAGAACTGAACTCTTCTACTGAAAATGGCTATACTATCTGCAAGGATGGTATTTTTTTATAAATAGTACAGCTGCTCGGCTATACTATTTACATGGATACTATTATCTCTTTTCCCCGATTTTTGTTTATCGATAGTTTAGAGTACTTTCCATTACTATATATTAGGCATTTACACGAGTCTCTATTGTACCCTTTTGAGTTTTTACTTTTCCAAAGTTATTAGCCGTATAAAAAATTTAGCATTTCCATGTTTAATACTCGTATTTTACACATACGTATGTATTTTTCATGTTTAATACACTTGATTTAATTTTCAATAATACACATAAAACTCACGTATTATACACACAATTTTCACATACTATTAAATAAAAATAATATATATTAAAAAATTTAAATCTATAAAGTATATATATCGAAACTAGCAAATTAATATCTATAAAGTATAAACTAATGCAAATAGAATGGTTTTTTTTTTTTTAATAAATCGTATTGCCGTACGGCAATACTACGGTTTTTTATTATAAAAAACTAATATAGCCGGGCGGCTATACCCTTTTGATTGGGCGCTGTGCGTTCCCCTTTACAAATCGTATAGCCGGGCGGCTATACTCAGGATTTTAAAAAAAGGTATAGCCGACCGGCTTTACTATGGTCTTTTTTTTTTTTTATATAAATAGTCTAGCCGCGCGGCCCTTTTCTAAACCCTAAACATAACTCCATCGTCATCGTCGTTTCTCTCTGTCTCGCCTCATAGCACCATCGTCATCCTCGTCGTTTCTCTCTCTCTCGCCTCATACCACCATCGTCATCCTCGTTTCTCTCTCTCTCTCTCAATCTCTCCAGCGCCCGCCTAGATCGCCTAGCCCCTGCCTTGTTGAGAGTTAAGCTGCATACTAGCCTCGAATCAAGCTGGAGATGTTAATCCTAGATTAACAGTGAAGAGGATGAGAGAATCGAAGGAGCTGAAGAACTTTCCTTTTATAGCAATAGCCGTTACAGGTTATGTCCAAGGGCTAGTTTTTCTTACTATTTTGGGAAACTCTACAGATGTCTTTCTTAGCTGTCTTAGTCCTATCTGTTGTAACGATTCCTAGCCTAGGTGTAAGAATCGTAGCCTCTAATGACCTTGAAAGGCTGGAGATGAATCCTTGTGTCCTAGATATTTTTAGGATCTGTTTTTTGACAGAATGAGTCATGCATATATTCTGTGTTTTTGGCTCTGATGAATATACAAGAAAATATACTGAAACTATTATTCTCTCTCTGAGTTCATCATTTCTCCTCTGCATACGTTTTGTGAAAAGGTTTTGTTTTGCTTTCTGAAAATCAATCACTGTAACCAGAAAGTTATAGGCCAAATTCTAACATGCCTACCTCTCTCTCTCTCTCTCTCTCCAGCACCCACCTAGACCGCCTAGACCGCCTACCCGCCTAGCCCCGCCTACCGCCATTTATTCAACTCCATTCAATGCTTTTTATGAAATAGCCTTTCAGGTGACCTTAATTGCTCGAGGGGATGTTCCTCTGTCTATTGTAATGACGGTATGCACAACTCTTGGGGCAGCAGCCCTGACTCCTCTACTAACAAAGATATTGGCAGGGACTTACGTCCTGTGGATGCTGCCAAACTGTCAATGAGCACCATGCAGGTTAAGTCACCTTGAACATGTTCTGCTTCAAACAACCAATCTTTGTCCTCGACACAAAGTAATATTTGAGGGGTTTCTTGTATACCATTTCAGTTTTGTGCTAGTCATGGGATGATGGGAATTTGGCTATATATATATATATATAATTTTCATTTCCTTTATATGTGTTCGATGTTCAGCAATTTTGTTTTTCTTTCTCAAGTGTGTATATATACATATGTTTGAAGACTTCTGTTCACTTCTTGGGAATAAGTTGGGAGAGAGCAACATATATATATATATATATATATCATGGCTTGTAGCACTCCAATTATACCGAAGGACTTCTTCATGAAAACAGACCAAGAACTGTATGGAGAAGACGAAAATAAAAATAGTTCTGGTTTTGAAAAAGTTACAAGGACCCCAGATGACCAGCAAAGAGACATCAGCTTAAGATCAATGGATGAAGAGAAATATGTCTCAAAGTGTTTGGTTCTTCAGAAAGTATCTTCTTACAAGAAGTCAAAATAACGTGGCCAAAACCTGCATGGAAGCTGAATTTGAATAAGAAATTATCAAAAGGCATTCATCACCCCGCCCTTTATTACCACCTAAATTTCTTGGTAGTAATAATTTCCCAGGACACCGGCTACCTTTGCTAGGGCAACAGTTGCTTCCTTGATTGCGGTTTGTTTTCCTTACATTCGTCATTATATATACTTATTATGTTTGGGTAGCGATGTTGGCACTCTCCGTTTATGCTTCTGGAACGTCCACTGAGAGTCTTTAAAAGGAATTAAATTGAATTTCAATAAACTAAACTAGGAGTGCCAAAATCTTTACCCTAATTATTTCTTGTGTTATAACATTAGTTTCCCTTTTGAAGTTATTAGTCCTCTTCAATTTTTGTTGTGTGTTTACATACACAGATGTGATGATCAATCCAACAGGAGTTCAGAACAACTTACAATATTTTATGATGGGATTATTAATGTCTATGACAATATTTCTGCTAAGGTGAATAATTAAAGAAATGCACACAAATTTTTAATTTTCAGGAAATAATAATGTGCCCAAAGCTTGAAATCCATGTTGTCTATATATGTTGTTACTGCCATATTTGACTGTTCAACTTCTTTTTCCTGAAAATAATTTTCTCAAACAATTTATTAATTATAATGTTATATCTTACCAAATTGTGAATAATTATATAAAATTATATGCTATATTGATTCCCATAGATATTGTCATTGTAGGCTCAAGCGATTATGCGTCTTGCCAGTGAAAACTCATTGGCCAAACCTCTTGTTGCAGAAAGGTTAAAAACAGATAGGCAAAAACCACCTCTCAAACCCAAATCACTATCAGATTCCAAAATAAGAGCAGGTATGAGTAGTTCATTTCGACATGTACCTCAATTAGTTAAGAGCATTCACCATATACCCGAATTTTTGTGTATTGAAATACTCAGCATTGCTCATATATCAGGTGATTTTTGGTTTGCCATAAAAAAAGGTTAAAGGAGAACAATTTACAATGAATACCCCAGTTTCCTAACTTTACCCGCCCCTGCAAAATCATCCTTGTCCTTAGTCTACTAGTTGATATATATATTTTTTTTTTTTCAAACGACTACTAGTTTATCTTTAGTCTTCACAAAAGGAATAATGTTAATCACATTTGCTCTAGTTTTTCTTTAACAGATCTTCCCTAACTAGTTTTTTCCTTTACCTATTTCAGGACTTCCAATGGCAAGAAGATATTCCTTGTAGTGTTTTCTTGAAAAGCGCCGTGGCGGGTAAAGATGTCTTTGTTTGTACGTAGACTGTAATAAACTACAATGTTATATCGCAAGAACAGAAACTTGTACCAAATTGGAACTTCATCCAAACTACAGTGCCAAAATCATACTTTATAAACAAAGTCCATACATGCCAAGAAGATCATATCTATTTTCATAGAGAAAACGACGTTGGTACCCTTAAATTTGCTCACTATACCTGCCTAAATAATTGATGGTCAACAATGTTTTTTCTACTGTTTGACAAAAGAAAAAATAATAAGAAAAGAAAGGAAAAAAAATATGAAAAGGAGATCCAGTTTTTTTTTTTTTTTTGAAACGACTACTGTTTGATCTTTAGTCTTCCCAAAAGGAGATCCAGTTTTTTTTAACCGTATAATGAGCAAATTGATTGGCATCAGTAGCTAGAGTTTGCCCTTTCATTGTAGCCCTAGAAAAAATTTAAGATTAACATGGGTTCTATTTCTTTATTCTTAAGGCACAAAATATTTGATTTTTTTCAAAACACATGAGATGTTTAATTATAATTGATCAATTCACATAGCACTTTACACGTGACTTATGTTTTTGCAGGATCATCAACAATTCTCCTTGTGCCCTTATTCTAAAAAACAGGAAGACATGTATGAGGCAACTGTAAACAACGAGTTCGAATGAAAACGATAAACTTTCACTTTTACCATTCCCTTCACGTTTAGGATACTTTTCTCCTAGATCAATTAATCAAGGCTCTTGTTGAGGGGATATTAGGGTTTATATGCCTTAGGTTCTTCCCTACGCAATTACCAATTCATTGACTGGCTATATATACAGTCAGATGTAGTTTTTTTTTTTAATAAAAGAAAAAATTATATGTTTTATGATAGACTGTATTTTTATTTGAGGAGGAATATGAATCATATTATAAATAGTGTGGTTTGAAATTTTCTCCAGTTCTCCATATTGCCTCGACATGTTGTTCTATTAATACTTTAAACCTAAACACAAACTAAAATTTATACAATCTCCTGGCCTGTTCCTTATGCTAGATTCATTGTGATAAATATTATGGCTTATGTGGCAATTTGGCAATTAAGAAAAAATTTAACTCTATCCAAAATGCCAACAATTATATTATTTTATTATATTTTTAAAAATAATTGGGGCCCATATAATGCATAAAATTTTAAAATGGAGTAAATGATAGTGAAGTCCATGACTAAAAAAATATTTAAAAAATATTTGACATCAAGCTTTTTGATATGTTATATCTTTCTGGCCTTCAAATTCATGTAGAATTTGACCACTCAGTTGGAGCAACTTTAACATTTAATTTTTGTCATTTCATATCTACATGACAATTTGACTAAGCAATCTATTTATATACACACCCAAGAATTAATTATCTTGGTTTCCCATAAAAGCATGTATTAAATTAAATTAATTATGTTGGATTAATAGTTGAACAACCAAGGAACATGTGGCAGAGCAACAATCTCAAGCTCAACCCAGCCTGGACTTGGACCATTTGTTGCTGGCCCAAACTCAACCCACCAAATTCCATTTTTCTTCTCTCGTTTTCTTTCTCTAAATTAACCAGATAGCATCTTGTAGTGCTTAGTTCTGAGCCAGATTTGAACTGTTCTACTGAAAATAGTATAGCCGCGCGGCCATACTCGGGATTTTTTTTTAAGAGTGTAGCCGACCGGCTATACTGTGGTTTTAAAAAAAATTTATAAATAGTATAGCCGCACGGCTATACTCTTTACATGGAAACTATTATCTTTTTACCCAGATTTTTGTTTATCGATAATTTAGAGCATTACTATTAGGCCTTTATACGAGTTTCTATTGTGCCCTTTTGAGTTTTTACTTTTGAGAATTTTCAATTACTTTTCCATAGCATTTTCCATCAATAAAAATAATATATATATTAAAAAATTTAAATCTGTAAAATATATATATCGAAACTAGCAAATTAATATTTATAAAATATAAACTAATGTAAATAGATAATAGGAGCTAGGCAGGTCCCTTTTTTTAAAATAAATAATATAGCCACGTCATATTTTTTAATTATAATATATATACATAAAGAGTATAATTGGACAGTTATACTAAACCTTTTTATATTTTTTAAAATAAATAGTATAGCGGTTCGGCGTTCCACTTTCTCAGTTTATTTAAAGAAAATAAAAACCCAGCGTTTCGTCAAACAAATCCAGATCCATATACTTAATAACGACTTTAATTTTCAGTTGAGCCAATAGCTTGTGTCCACGTCTGAAAAAAGTGAAGTGGGTGGGAACTTCCAACCAGCTCTTGACCAACTCTGGTTGGCCCATTACTTCTAAACTCGTGGCCGTTTATACACCAGATTTTATCCCTTCCGCAAAGAGCATGTTACGTGGCCATCTATTTATCCGCCACGTGTACACAAGCAGTGGGACCAACATCCACCGTCGGCACCCTATTAGTATCGGCCAACTCGTATTCATAAAATGACCACAGAAAACACAATCAGCTCCGTGCTACAGGATTTGCAGAGCAACCATGGCGGGCAGGGTCAGTGAAACCTCCAATCCGAGAGCGGAAGGAGAAGGAGAGACGTCGAGCGGTATTAGAGTCCATGGCATGCAATTCTCGTACGATGCACAACCCCCGCTGTTCTGCGATTTCAACCTTAACATAGCCCCCAGATCGCGATGCCTTCTCGTCGGCGCCAACGGATCTGGTAATTGAAAACCAGACTTTGTTTCACTGGTTTGGCCTTTTTCTTAGGTCTCTTTGGTTCCACGGAAACTCAATTTCCTGGAAAGCAGTTAAATTTGTATTTCGAAGCTAATTGGGTAGTTTTGCAGGCAAGACCACTTTGCTGAAGATTCTAGCAGGGAAGCAGATGGTGGGAGGGAGAGATGTGGTGCGGGTTTTAAATTGTTCGGCTTTTCATGACACTCATTTGGTTTGCAGCGGCGATTTAGCTTACTTGGGAGGCTCGTGGAGTAAATCTGTTGGCTCTGCTGTGAGTTCTTAAACAAACTCTGCCATAATTGAACGGTTTATTTAGGCTGAAAAGCACTTGCATTTCGCTTATTTGGGTATCATGGCCATGCATTTTAGGCTTTTTAGCCAATTTGTTTTCATTTCCTTGACTGAAACTGAAAATAAATTTGTCTTTGGAAATTTGTAGGGAGAACTTCCATTGCAGGGAGATTTCTCAGCTGAACATATGATATTTGGAGGTGGGTAATTTTGACTGGCATGCTACATTTTTCTCCTTTTCATATAAAATTTTAATATAATCTTAATGTAGAAGGGTCACGCAAAAAACATAGTGTAGTGAATGATTTCAACTATGCAACTTCTTGAAGCTCTTGGATAATGTTATGTAACTTGTTGATACCGAATGGTTCTTTGTCATATCTATTGTTTTTAACATATGTCAAATTTTATTAGTTCCATTTTCTCAATTCATGAGCTTGTAGATCATTCTTCATCGCATATAAGGGTGAAATTCAATCGATTGAAATTAAATTGTGTTTGCCCCCAATTTTTGGCAGTTGAAGGGACTGATCCAGTTAGGAGAGACAAGTTGATTGAGCTGCTTGATATAAACCTCCAGTGGCGAATGCATAAAGTATCTGATGGGCAACGACGTCGAGTCCAAATCTGCATGGGGCTTCTTCATCCTTTCAAGGTATCTTGAAATCTTGAATATGAGTTTGTACCAAAAAATGAAATGGCTGTTTCAGTGCACTCTTATGAGGATCTATAGTTTGCATTCAATTTGCCCCTGAAGCGTTTTGTAATGGTCAATTTTGTATTTATGTTGTGTTCTAGGGGTGCTTCATATTTCACCCCATTGCCTGCACATTGGAATCTCCACCTAATTGCTGTATCATTTCGTATTCCAAGTCCGTCTGTGATTAAAAATCCAGTAGATTATGTTGACATTTGAAACTATTTCTAACTAGAATCATTCTGTTAAATCCCAGGTTCTCTTGCTTGATGAGGTAACGGTCGACTTGGATGTTGTTGCCAGACTGGACTTATTAGATTTCTTCAAGGAAGAATGTGAACAGGTACGGACTTGCTTTATTTACTGTTATAATATTCACTTGCATGTACAGACTCCAGTTCTGATATGTGGAAGATCTTTAAATGGGGAAAACTGCATATATCATTTCATCTGGACAAATTATATGATGCATATTATTTCATCCCATTGCATGCTGCATATATCATGGTGAGGCCATTTTTAATTGTTTGGTTAAGTAGTTTAAATATTTTTATACTCTCATCATTAAACCTGCTTACTCTGGTATAGTTTTATTCATATTTTTGTGTTGACTGCAGAGAGGAGCGACAATTGTTTATGCAACCCATATTTTTGATGGGTTGGAGACATGGGCAACCCATCTGGCTTACATCCAAGATGGTGAGCTAAAGAGGGCTGAGAAGTTATCGGAGGTCAATGAGTTGAAGAGTTCGGCCAATCTGCTCTCTGTTGTTGAGTCCTGGCTCCGTGCTGAAACCAAGCATGAGAAAAAGAAATCCACAAATCCTCCTGCCCAAACTCAAAAGACCTCTCCTTTTGCTACATCTCCATTTATGTCATCAAGACACATGGCATATTACCGCTGATTTCAGTTAAGCTGCTAGATAAACATTCAAATTCAAAGTGAGATATGCAAGTGAGTAAAGCAATTTCATTCATCAGCAATTTTTTAATACTTCCTCGGTTGACCCGGTTAAGGAGGATTTCCTCTTTTAGACTGTAGAAATAAGGGTGGCAGTAAAGATGAATCCCCAGTTCTAGCTTTCGGGTTTGTTGCTACAAGGTGAAGCCCCAATGGCCTGACTTTGGCAGATATGTTGTACTCCATTGTTATCTAAGAAAGTTGTTACAAGATCAGTCTGCAATCTATTTCCTGGGGTGGCGTTGCCTTTTTACAGTAATGGGAAAAGAAGCGTCTTCTGATGAGAGGGGCCGTATAGTAGGAGCATCAACATGTGACTGACACATGATTCATATTAGATTTGGTTGAGGGTATTGTATGAAGCATTCTTTTAGTGTATGTGAAACCGTTCACTTTCAGTAATTGAGTCTGTTGGTCTTAGCATGTCTCGAAAGGTGAACAGATGGAAAAACTCGTGTTTCAACACACGATGTACAATGGCATATTATAATAGAGATATATTTCAAATGATAATACAGCTTCAACTTTTAGTTAGTCTCAATTCGATCTGTTCTCAAACATCATTTCTGCCTTTTGCGTAAAAATGAGCAGAAAAGGTTTACTGTTGAAATTTATGTGGATTAGCTGACTATGTACTCTTCATGCCTAAACTGAAAAGCTCTAGGTTGATCTTTTCTACAAAGATATTTGATATAACATTGCCATTCATGACCTTTTGGTTGAACATTGCGAAGGAATCATTCCTTTAATTTTTGATATATGGCCACTGCAGGCTTATTCCACTGTTGGTACACCTGACTATATTGCTCCAGAAGTTCTATTGAAAAAAGGTTAGGGGATGGAATGCGATTGGTGAGTATTATGCATTTTAGCAATTGGTTGTTTTTTTCAACGACCTAGCATTCACCATTTTTACTACCATTCATATTGTAATGGGACCATTTTGGAAATTGGTACATACCATGGTACTATTATGGACAACGAACTGAAGTGCTGCTTTGTTTTTGGATGCCTGGATTGACAAAGTTATGATTTTCGTCGATGAGCAGGTGGTCACTTGGTGCCATTATGTATGAAATGCTTGTGGGTTACCCACCCTTTTCTATTCTGATGATCCGATGTCAACATGCAGGAAGGTAAATTTTAGAAATATTGAATATTTTATTTCAATATATTCTCTTTTTAAAAGCCTCAAGCATAATTTCTGAGGGCATGCCTCTTTGGCTTGTGACATCTCTCTTCATCATTTACAGAGCTTATGTGTTTCTGAAAATTTAGTTAATCTATCTGCATCCTTCAATTTGTAGATTCCAATGCATGTGTTTGATTTTAATAACGAACTGGTTCCTGGATTGTTTGTGCACTTTGGTGAAGTGTAGTTAATTGCTCTCATTCGGTGTTGCATTAATGAAACTTTGACGTCCCCTTCTCCCTCTTTAATTATTGTTTTCATAATTTTGGAGCTTAAATGCTTCATATCCTAAGCCCTGCTCACCTCCATGGCTTCCTTTGTGGTAGAAGTTGATGTACTATGGTTCTTTTTGATAACTAATTATATGACTAGGGACATTTGTAGACTCCCTTGACTCAACATGACACGCTCTTGATGATGCCACTTGTGTTTTAACTGTAGCGAACCACTCTTGTCCGCAACCGACTATTTGCGCAATAATGTTTTCTGTCTTGCCCGTCTCTTGCAGATTGTAAACTGGAGAACTCACTTGAAGTTTCCAGAAGAAGCAAAGCTATCTCCAGAGGCAAAAGATCTTATCAGTAAACTCTTGTGTAATGTCAACCAAAGGTTGGGAACAAACGGGGCAGATGAAATAAAGGTGTTGTATGGTGTGTCCTGTTCTAAATTTCTTCAACCAAAGGTTGGGAACTGTTTCATTTTGGATGTATAACATTGCGAGTCATGACCTTTTGGTTGAACATTGCGAAGGTATCATTCCTTTAATTTTTGATATATGACCACTGCAGGCTTATTCCACTGTTGGTACACCTGACTATATTGCTCCAGAAGTTCTTTTGAAAAAAGGTTATGGGATGGAATGCGATTGGTGAGTATTATGCATTTTTGCAAGTGGTTGTTTTTTATAACGACCTAGCATTCACCATTTTTACTACCTTTCATGAACAAATCGAAGAAACTTAGAACAGTACACACCTTTGGTTGACATTACTCAAGAGTTCACTGATAAGATCTTTTGCCTCTGGAGATAGCCTTGCTACTTCTGGAAACTTGAAATGAGTTCTCCAGTTTAGAATGTGCAAGAGACGGACAAATAGAAAGCATTATTATGCAAATAGTACAAATATGACATCTGTAATGAAGGTTTCTTTTGTTTTGGTTGCGGACAAGTGTGGTTGGCTACAGTTAAACAAGTGGTATCGTCAACAGCGAGTCAGGGGAGTCTACAATTATGTCCTAAGTCTACAATTGTGTTCAACATTAATTGTGATCAATTTAGTCATGAAAGTTAATATTGGGAACCACGTTATAGTTGAAACTCTTACATATGGTTGGAAATGTCTGCTCCATGTCTGCACATGCAGAATTGGAAAGCTTGTAAACAAATCACAACCTTGCAACTTAACGATAATGATCAATTATATAAAAATAACTTAATAATATTGATAGCAAGCAAGCAGCTAGTTCACGACTTGAACTCTTTTAGTTACAATAATATATAGGTGGAACTGGCTTGAACTCTGTAAGTAACAATAATATATAGGTCCTCCAGCAGAGCCAACACACTCCTTGAACGCCTTTGCGTATACACTATTCGTCTAGTCTATATCCAATCCTTTGACTCTAGTTTCTGTGGCAAGAATTCCATTGACAAATATCGACTCCCTTTGCAACACAAACTATCAATATTTATGCTCTTTCCGATCTCCAACATCTTTTTTATCTTACTAACCCACTTGTCGTCCATCTTCACAAAATCTTGTTTCAAGAAGTTTTTTGCTGTAGAGATTGCTTTCTTTCCCAAATCGTTGCCTTGCACATTAATTTTGTATTTTTCTAAATCTGAAGGCCTTACTCCTAACCATCTAATGTATGGGGTGGCTAGGTTAATGCTGTCATATGATTTGTTAACCGAACCAAATCTGTAATCAAAAAGTATTTGAATTCCATATGGATTGCAATCGACAAGGGCCAGTACCGGAAGCTTTAAGCCATAATAAAGTTGTCTCAAGAATACCTTGGTAGATCTGTCACCATATCCTTTGCCGGACACCATAATGCATTTAACATTCTCATGAAATTTTGCTTGGGCTAAATCGTGGAACACCGTATTCTTCTCAACCAATAAGATGAATGATGCCTCACAGTTCTTGAAACTACGGACTATACGATGACAAGACGGGATCTCCTTGGCACTCGAAGAACAATCATAAGGAGTATCATCGCACATGAAGGTAAATGGACCAATAACCTTACCTGTTGAGTCGGAAATGACCCTGAGACTCGGCATTGTGCAACTTAGCATGCAACATACGTCATCAATTACTCTATATGCATCGTACTCGCTCTTAAATTGGCTAGTATCAATATAGTAAATCGCACGCTTCTTTATGTATTGTGGTTTACCGATGAAGCATTTGTTGTAGATGGTCAACAAAACGAAAACGGTAGATGTGCATAACTTTGAATTTGCACCATAGTAGGAACGTCTTGTATCATGTTTGGTCAGCAACCTACGGACTAAGTGACGCTTAAAGACCGTGTAACTCTTACATCTGGAAGGGACGATGAATTCGAAGTCTTTGTTTTCTTGGAAGGATTGGGTGACATAAGAGAGTATTTTTCTTAAGTTGTTTTTCACATCTTCCTCGGAGAGATTGGACACCTCGACATATACTTTTTTTTCTTGTATTGATAAAGGTGGGAGAAGGGCGAAATCCGGCTCATCATTCTTAATGTTCTTCTTGATGAGTTCGAGATTAATATTATGTTGCACCTCTGGTTGAGTTGATTCGCCTCCTTGAATATAATCTTGAATCATGAAATGAATGAATATAATCTTGAATCATGAAATGAAGGGCGAGACGTAACTTCTTGTTCGCGGGAACATCTTCATCAGGCTTCGACATTGTCAAAAGAATTTTTTTTGTTTTAATTCCCAAAATAAGCCTCGAAATTGGTTGGAGACTCTTCTCCGAAAAATAGTTGACAATAAAAATAAGATTGTAGATTGAATGAAAATAATTGGGGTTGGGGACTCTTCTCCAAGCATGTGCTCAAAGTACTTCTTTTAAACTACCCGGGCCTCCCATGGATTTGGACCTGCCTTTCCTACGAAAGGTGGGAGTCTGATCCATGCCTTTCCTACAAAATGTGGGAGTCTGAATTCATGAAAACGGGAAACATGTTTTGGGTATCTTGTTCCTCAATAAAAAACGTGGAGCCTTGGGGAATATCTTTCTAATTATGTCATTAAGGGAAACAAATTTTGGGTAATCCTGTTCGCAAGAAAAAAGTAAAATCAGATTCCCAATTGACGTGCATTCTACAAAATCTTTGTCCACGTCCGTTTTCGACTGAATAAGAAAGAAACTAAAAATTAAAGGCTGACTTTTGGCTTTCCTTTTTTTTTTTTGGGGGGGGTTTTTTGTTTTAGTTTTATACAGTCGGTGTCCTACTAAAAAAAATAAACATAAACAAAAGCTATAATATAAGTCGGTTGCCGATCTTCCGTGGCCCGGTGGTTTTGTGATCCACACAATCTCCTTGCGCAAAAACATCTCTATAAAGGCAGAGGCATTTAAGAGAAAAAACCCAAAGTCCTTCTCGAACCCTAAAAAAAATATTGTCTTCTCTTCCCACCACCATCGTTCGCGTATCCCTGTTTCTCATTCACCTGCGAACAACTGAGGGACAAGAAACAACGATGAAAAACACGTTCGAACTATGTTCAGAGGTATTCAAAAGAAATCAATAATTTGAAGATGGCTATTATAAATTGATTGTTATTTATTTATAATTCTATCTAATTTTCCATTCAGTTACCTCCTCTTATGTCAAATCTCGAGATAGAGAAGAAAACGGAAGAAGCTCCTCGACGGCAGGAGGGAGAGCATGATCCGAGCAAGTAAAAATCCTCACTCATTTAGTTTGGCTTTTATTCTTGTAGTTTTTAACTTGTCCTTATGTATGATGTTCATTCTGCAGGCATGCCAATTCTCTTCTTGCTTTTTTTCATGATGCTATTGAAGATTTAGTGAATGTCAATTCTCACATGGGCTTCGATCGTGATACCCTTAATAGACTCATCACCCAATCGTTTGCAGATCCTCGATTTGCTGACCTAATGAAAGTTTTCAGCGTATGTCTTGTACTTTTTTCCTTTTTCTTCTCCTGCTCTTGTTATTTATTAATTAGTTTTTTTTTTTGAGTGTCGCAGGACGATGCTGTAAGTTCAGATGTTGGTACAACCATTCCTGATAAGGTAAATAACCAGTGTGATTCCCAGTTTTCGTCATCTTTTTTTCAAGATTTGGCACCTTAGTTGTTTTTGTTAGGTATATTATTTGCATATTAAGCACATCTGAGTTTGTTCTAATAATATATAGTGGGGGGATTAATATTATTCCAGTAGTCAAAAAGCATTATGCAATCAAGCAGATAATCCGATGTTGAGATGCATGCCTTTACTTGTTTGTTCATAAATGTCGTAATATCACTTTGGAATTTAATTTTGCATCTATGATTGTTGTAGGTTGCTAGTCGTGAGGATTTCGAGGCATTGATCCCTGAGGATCCCGACGACTGGACAGAAGAGGTGAGGAAATAATAACCGTGTATTTGGTAAACTTTATTAGCTTGTCTTGATTGTTGTTGGTTGACTATGATAACTGAACGTATATAGCAAGTCATTTCCCCTTTTTACTGGTCTTGGTGTGTATATTTAGCACCCTATAATTGCTTTTCATAGGTCTATTATTCGTGTATTACTTTTTAATGAACTTTGCAAGTACCGTGTCATGAGAACATAAATATATGTGTATATATATATATATATATATATATATATATATATATATAATTTGCTCTGGAAACATACATCTGGTTTCACTGGTGGTCATGCATGTCATCGAGAAATTATGCTGCCAATGTTAAGAGGCATTACTTCAATATCTTGTTTGCAAATGTTATAATAAGATTGGAGTTTGCATATCTAATTGTTGTAGGAGAGCTTTCGACGCTTGCATTGTTTTCGCTCCTGGGGGTCCTTATTATTCATATTATTAGACAGACCACAAATGATGTGTTAGGTACACACAACACAATGTCGTCTAGGTCTTGCTCTGGAAATATTCTGCTGATCATCTTTAAGAATGTTATTCTAATGTGATATGTGGAGGGATTGTTTATGGAGTCAAAAATTGCAATAGTTTATACTGAAACAGTTTTGTACTTGATTTTTTTGCAGATGTGGGATTATTGTTACGAAAAGGAACAGGAGGATATGAGGAATTTCGCAGAGCAGCAGGTGAGAATGTAAAATTTGGTAAAATGTATTATCCGAAGTGCTTCATGTTTGATATATATATAGGTGGATTGTTCCAAGAGTCGATGAATATGGTGATGTATATATGTAAAATCAAGTTGACATATGCCAAAGTGATTCACTTTTCATCTTTGATTGTTGTTGTATGACAGTTGGCTTTGCAGCAGCAATTGGACGGAAAATTGTGAAGAAGACAAGTAAAAGAGAGAGATAGAGCGATCAAGTGGCTTGGCTTGAATATGTCTAGTATTTTTCATGTTTTGAATTAATTAATTAATGCAGACTCGGAAATGGAATTGATTTCCCATTCCATCTATTCTAGTCATGTTTTTCGGTTGCATTTTAATTAATACAATTTTTTAGATGAGATAGTCGCTGTATTATCTTATTTGTTTATCAATGGTTCTTTTGGATATTATTTGTGCTTGTGTTAAAGTGTGGTTTTTTTCTTCTTCCGGTTTTTGTAATCAAGTATATATGTGAAAATCAAGACATGTTTGAAGTAGTGTTTTTATGATCTTTTCAGTTTTAATGTTAAGTTCAGATTGTTTACAATAAATCTCCTCACCTCATAAATAGGTAGGAAATCGTACAAAGTTACGACAGAACCCCAAGACTACAAAGTTACCATATCCTTGATCGTTCAGTTTTCTTCTTCCAGAATCCATATCATGGCTAGAAAAGAGAAAAAAGTTGAAGTTAGTTTTCCATATCTTATTGGAATCGTCTTGCGGTTTCTATATACGAATTCACAATCAAAGAACCGGGTTTGCTTTTTATCATTTTCTTCATATATATCTCAGTCTACTGCTATTTGTACTTGGTTGTTGGGACAAGACAGGGAAGAGAAAATTTTGAGATTTTCTAGTGTCTGTTTTCTGATGTAGGGTGATGAATTCTGTTGCTGGCATTGTGCTTTATGTGTGCAAATTAGGGGTGGGTGCGGTCCGGTTCGGTCTGGTTCTCACCTCAAACCGAAAATGGAAATTAGGACTATTTAATCAGTTCGGTTCGGTCCAATTTAGACAAAAAAAAATTCAAAAACCGATCGGTTCAGTTCTGATCGGTTTCCGGTTTCGGTTATGACCCAATTCCGAATTTTGAATCCCCCGATTATTAATTTATTTATTTTAATTTTTTTTTAATTTTTTTTAATTAAAAAAATTATAATAAATAACTTATTTTTTTGGCTTAAAAATTAACTAATAATCCAATTTATACATTTAGAAATTTTTTGAAGTTGAACTTGGAAATATAGTGATTATAACATTTAAAATATGGCATTAGATTTTAAAAATTTATAAAAACATATATATATATATGACCGGTTTGATTCGGTCTAACCCGGTGTAGTGGGGTGTAAAAGGGAATTCAAAACCGGTTCGGTCCTTTCAAAATCCGATTTGTTGACTTTTTTGGTGAACCATTTTTTTTCCATTTTTTTTTTCACCGGTTCGGTTCGGTGTTCCGGTTTTCGGTTCCCGATGCCCACCCCTAGTGCAAATTGAAGGGGTCCATATGATTCCTCTTTTTTTATGTGCAGATTGAAGAGAAGTTCAGCTTCCTCTTCTTCCTTCTCTTTTCTTGTTGTTTTTCCTTGAGTTGTTTAGGCACTAGTCTTTTTTAAGATCACGTATTTGTTTCAGTCTCTTGGGTTTTGGATAGTATTGGCTGTTTCAATACTATCTTTTGTACACTCTTACATATCCGTGAATATAATTTGGGGGAATGCTAGCAACCTTCTCTCTAGCCTTTTCCTTTGAATTTTCTCCCTTCTCTTGATCACATGTGTCATTTGTTACTCAATTAAAACAATGTCATTAATTACAAAAAAATATATTAATTATATTTCCATATATGCTCTTAGTAAAAACTAAACATTTGTACGGGTTTTGACTCTCTCTCCTCCCTCCTCTTCCTCTCTCTTTCTTATGCTCGCCCCTTCTTCCCCATAAATTTGGCCCCGACCCTACCCCTCTTCACCCCTCCACTCTCACCCAACAGTCACCCATCCTCCCCCACCTCTAGCAGCCCAATCACAACCCATTCTTGCTGAAAGGTTGAAATTTGAAATTTGGATTTACCCAAATTATATCTAGAATTTACCCAAACTTTGAAATTTAATGATATTGTTTGATAATTTGAGGTTGGGGCGTACAAACCATCCTATAATCATGATTCACTCTCAAATATGATTTGATGCTTTGAGATGCAAGGATCTGGTGGGTTTTCGGTGGCTCTTCCAATAGGGGGGAGAGAGAGAGAGAGAGAGATGAGTGGAGGAACTTGTGGGGAGGGTCGAGTGTGTTGAGAATTTTTTTTGGGTGTGTGGGTTGGGGGAGCACTTCTACCCATTCGTCATGGCAAAGGGCAAGGGCTGTTACTATTCATGTGAATAGTGGCAGCCATTGCAAAAGGCAAGGTGTGTTTCCACCCATTACCATGGCAAAATGCAAATACTATTCACTTTTAGTTTTATTTATTTATTTTTTAACCTAAACAATTAATGTGGAGAAGATTTTTGGTTCCCATGCGTCAATATTTATTATAAAATATCATATCTCATAATTCGAATTAATTTTTCGAATAAGATTCTCCGATTGCCACGTGTCGATATTTATGATAAAATACAAATCTCAAATTTCAGATAAGATTTTATGATAAGATTCTCGGGTGCCACATGTCGATATTTACTATAAAATAGAAATCTCAAATTCCAGATAAGATTTTCACCCTCTAAAATCGCGCCACGTGTTATCTCTATCTTCTAAATCTCTCTATAAAACCAAAGGCTCAGCTCATACTTCTCACACCAGATCTTCCTTATACTTTCATTTCTCAGATTTTAGATTTCATACTCCACTCTCAATGTAGACATGAGGAGATGCTTGGAGAGGCAATAGCGAGAAATTAAAGAAAGAAGGCGTAGACGAGCTGAAGAAAAAAAGATGCAGCAAGAAGATGATGAACAAGTTGCCATGGCAGTGGGTATGCTCGATTGATCAAGCCAAGGCCACCACGTGGTTCACAAATCGGTCGTGGCTTGAATGTGGACAGACATAGGCATTTCTGGGGGTAAGAATCTTTTGGAAGATTACTTTATCCCAAATTTTGTGTACTATAATGTTGATTTTCGAGGGCGATATAGAATGCAACCCCATTTGTTCAATAAAGTCATGCATGATGTTTGCAATTATGATGGATACTTCGTTCAGAAGTGTAATGCTACTGGGGTTTTGGGGCTTCTTTCGGAGCAAAAGCTTACATCTGTTGTTGGATTCGATACATGGGTTTGACATGCCTTCTTCAAGAGTTGCTGGATCTCAAAATGACCTGAACGTGTTGGGTCAATCCCCGATATTCAACGATGTCTTGAGAGGTGAAGCCTCAAATATCACATATGAAATCAACAATACCGTCTCCTGGAATGGGTATTATCTAGCAGATGACATCTACCCGAGGTGGACCACATTTGTCAAATCAATTCTGCATCCCAAATCCGAGAAAAGAAAAATTATTTTATGCCTATCAAGAGGGTTACAGGAAATATGTCAAAAGATGTTTCGGCATCCTCCAAGCTCGATGGGCAATTATTAGGGGTGATGCGCGTATGTTTGATGAGGAGGTGCTAAGGAGCATTATGATGACTTGCATCATCCTCCATAACATGATTGTGGAGGATGAGTATGATTATGATGCTGGAGACGTGTTCGAACCGGATCCCATGAACATGGCCTTGACAAGAATTTATAAAAGGCCTATGGGCCCAAATGGACAACCACTGGAGTATGAACCGTTGGTTAGGGACGGTTGTTTCATGAACTGTATGATTGATCGATATACGGAGATGCAATCGTCTTATATTCATGAACGACGTCAAGTTGACTTGATGGAGCATTTATGGGCGGTGAGAGGCAATGACGGTGAATGAAGTGAAGTGAGGATGCTTTCTTTTTAATTTTGCTTTGTGTTGATGTTTTATTTTTAATAATGCTTTGGTTGTAGTTTATTTTTAATTATGCTTTGGTTGTGATTTTTTTTTAAATTATGTTTTGTTTGATGTATACAATGTGTTGAATAAAAATGTATTTTATTGAATGATTTCTTTATTCACTCAAAAGAAAAGCAGTACAACTAATTAAGAAATACTACTAATTAAATAAAAGACAAGAATGACAACTACTTTAATAAAAAACAAGCAATACAATTAAATAAAAGGCAAGCAAAAGAAATTAATGGTTTTGATCATTTAACTAATCGGTGTTCCTAGGTCCATCGTCACGAAAAAGCCTTCTTCTCATAACATCCCTTCGTTCTAGCTTCCAAAATTGTTTTGTTTCAGGGGCATATGGCTTTTATCCATGGTCATGGTTTCTCGATCATTCTTCTCAATGTTTTGTTTGCGTATATACTCCCTTTCTCTTGCATATTCTTCATCCAATGCCTTCTTGTCTGCATCTTTTTTCATGTCTAACTCAATTCTTAAGGTGCCATTCCTTGCAATTTGCTCCAAAATTTTTGCAGTATCATTGGTGGATGTACTCCTCTCTTGTCTTTCGCCGCCTATCTCCCAATAGGCCTCGGCTCCTTTTGGATTGGTGAGTCTTGACTCATCGGGGATATCCAAAGGCGAATCCAATGCCTTTGAATTATGGAGTGGCATCTCGTTCAACACAACGGTCGGACCCGTGGGAATAATTCTGAATCTCGAACAATTTTTCATCACCTCCCAACATTGGTCATGGTTGAAAGATTTTTTGCCTTACCCAATGGCACCGAACCACATTTGTGTTTGCATAATCTATTAAAAAAAATATTGGAAATGCAAGAAACATTTTATAAAAAAAATATTGGAAGTGCAAGAAACATTAACAAAATATTGAAAATGCAAGAAACATTAATATATAAAAAATTAGGACATTAAAATTAATAAAACGGAAATTACAAATAATTTACCTCATTGCCAAGATTTTCCCCGTATTGATGGTTGTCCCTTGCTTTTGCCAACGCATCTCTCCATTTCCCCAACTCTTTATTCAAAAAATTTCACCTACTAGACAATGTCATTTCCGTACGTGCCAAACCTGATCTTTCACAAAATTCGGCATAAATTTTTCTCCACATATGAGAGAATTTCATCCCATTGCCCGTGACTGGACAATGACCAACTTAGACCCAACACTCACACAACAGAACATCTTCCATGGTGCTCCATGCCCCTCTGGTTTCAATGGAAGATACCATGTAGAAAGTGAATAATAGTAGAAGGAGAAGAACATGAATGAGGATTTGGTGTTGAAAGTGAAGAATATTGGTAAGTATTTAAAGAAAAAAATTCCAGAATTTTTTGGTAATTCTTAAATTTTTTTTTTTTCATATTTTTAAACGCGCGAAGCTGAAGGCTGGCATCAAGCCCTTCTTTTATGCCAACGGCTAACAGCCACGTGGCGGCCTCTGGGATCTCCGATCCAGTTTTCTCCTCTAATCCATTCACACGCCAACGGTAAAAAAATGTAAACATGCGCGCTAATGTTAGGCTAGCATCAGCCATGACGTCAGCTCGCCCTCAAGCTGGAACACTGGCTCGTTCCGCCTTCAGGCCAGCCCGGTTTCGTGGGAACCACAAGCTGCCCGAGCAGCTTTGGCCCCCCTGGAAGCACTTTTTGGGGCTTGGGCCCCCCTGCCTTGGCACTAGCTAATGGATGGAATGGCTCTTACACTTGGGGGAGGGGGGAATTGGGAAGAAGGTGGGTGAGGGGGCGAGGGAGAAGATCTGGGGGAGATATAAGATTTATTTTTTTATAAACAAAAAGAAAAAAAAAATTGGACTTAACCGTGTCAAGTGTCAATATATTTAAGGCATAAGTGTAAACTTGGAAACAAAAGCTAGGTTGCCTTATGTATTAACAACATTGGTTTAAATGTGATAAAAATAACACATGTCATGAGGGAAAGAGAGAAGGTCCAAAAAAAAAAGGTTAGAAAAAAGGTTGTTAGCATTCCTCTATAATTTGTTCGGTGGTCCTGCAAAGGCTGGGGTGAGGGGAGTGGGTTATATATATTTTTTAGGGTGGGTGGATTAAACTTCAGATCAGAGGTGGCTGTGGCCTGGGGAGTTGGGGCTTTTGGGTGTGGGTGGGAAAGTTGGTGGAAAAAGGGGGAAGAGAGAACGGTGTTGCGATTCAGATGCTTTGGTGTTCAATATTTTTTGGCTTTTAAATATTTTTTTTTTTTTTGAAATTGAATTCAACTATTTATATTTTTCTTATTAATAGAGACCAAATTAGCTAAATTGAAAATATGGCCAACAGTTTAAAATATAGGAACTATTTTAGTATTTAAGCTCGTTCTCTTCGCTAGCAAGGCCTAAGTTCGAATTCCATTATCGATAGTCCCTCTTGATGAGTAATCAATAGAATAAAAAAAAATAAAAAAAAAGGAGCTAAGACCCCCTCACCCCTAAACTTTTCTTCAAAAAAATAAAAATCCTAATTTAGTTTATTTACGGTTGAGCCAATAACTTGTGGCCGCGTCTGAAAATTGTAAAGTGGGTGGGAACTTCCTACGAGCTCTTGAGTCTTGACCAACGCTGGTTGGCCCATTACTTCTACCTCATGGCCGTTTATACACCAGGTTTTATCCTGTCCGCAAGAGCATGTTACGTGGCCATCTACTTATCCGCCACGTGTACAAAAGTAGTGGGACCAACATCCACCGTCGGCAGCCTATTAGTATCGGCCAACTCGTATTCATAAAATGACCACAGAAAACGCAATCAGCTCTGCTGATACCATTATTGGCCTCACGTGCTTTCTCCAATATAGTGGCCTCCCACGTGGGTTAAGTCCCATATACCCTATCATCTGACAAGGCAAGAAACCCATGCGCTTAAAGGAAGCCCCACGCCTCCTCCTAGCCGGCCTGACATGCCTAGGCAAGTGGACCACTTAAGTTGGTCTCCCACATGCCGCAAGTACCAAGATTGACCTCCTTCCTATGTCTCATGTAACCAGCCCATGCTGCCCATTAAACAAAGGGCACGCATGGCTCCCCTCTTCTGGCGATATAAGGGAAGAGACCCCTCTCCAGCAAGGACTCTCCAATTCCTCCTCTCCGTGAGCATATCCTCTCCGTGAGCATATCCAGAGATGCCCAAGCTCTCCCTCTCTTTCTCCTGTATTTCGGCTCTCAAGACTCTCTATGTTGTAATACTCATTTATAATAAATACCACTGTAAATCTGTGTAATGTGTGTGATTGTCCGGATATCCTTTACCTGCTAAATCACCCGTTAACAGTTGGGCGCGTCTGTGGGAAACGACACAAAAGGTTTATGTCGTTCTCATTACTCTCTTCTCCACGGTGAAGCCGTTTCTCACAGGGAAGTCCATCTCCACCAAAAACAACCATCCTCATGGCCCCAGGAACTCTTAGCCAACCAAGACAAGCAGAAAAGGTCACGTTCTCCACACTCCAAAATCTGCTCAAGACACCCATGTGTCTCCTTGCCTCATTCTATCCCTCTTATCACCTCACGCTGACTTTTGTGGACTACGGGCGGAGTCGCCGACAACCTTCTGTCGGCGTGTGGGGTGGTTCAGCTTCCCAAGTCTCGACCTCAAGGCTTGAAGCGGGTCAAGGTCTTCGACTCCAACCTGACCGTGCTCCGAACTCTCGCCGAAAAACCTAAATCAGTGAAGGGAAGAAAAATTGGAGCAACAATCGCCTCGGTCGCCGACGCCGACCATCGCTGCTACCACACCGGTCACTCACCATCCTAGAACCCAAGTTAAGGCCATTGTCGGGGTCTTTGTCTGCACCCTCGACACCACCAGGCGAGGGCTCCTTGTCCTCGCCGTGTAAAAACGGTCACACAGCTCTCATCCGTTTCGACATCCACCCCGCCATCAAAGCCTCTCTTTGATCACCCATCCCTGGAAACAAACGTGAAACAAGAATAGGAGGCAACTCTCTGCAATGCTTTGTTACCCAGAGACCGGAGCCGCCACCTTGCATGGCAGCACGCCACCTCGCACGGCCGTACCGACCACCTTGGATGAGCACCAACCACCGTGCAAGAACCAGGCCACAACTTTGGCCAAAACCTCTCAAGGCACCCAAGCTTCCTTCTCCACCGCTATCTCCTTCACAAGCACGGCAAAGCTTGGTTGTATGAGAGGACCAAAACCAAGGAGGGGGGACTGGAAAACTTGCACGAATTGGCTCGGAGCCCAGCGCAAGCCACCGCAGCCCCGGTCGAACCACCAAGCTCCGACCAGCAAGACCGAAGAAGTATCCAAGTTTATCGGTGGTCGAAATCGCCACTGCAAGAGGAACTGGGAGGTCAGAGAGCTATGGACCTACTCACAGCGAGAGGCTACCGGAGCGCCGCTTACATCGCCTTCATCCTCTTAGCTCCATATGCCGCAGTGAAGCCCTCCTCCCAGGCACCACACTCGCCCGCTGCATGCCAAAAAGATGAGAACATATTTTTCGTTAATAATTCAAGTTATTGATGTGTGGTTAAAAACATTATCTGATAATATATTAAATTATATTTTATTAGCATGTTGCCGTAAAATGACTAGACCTTAGTTAAACTCACCACGTCAACTCACAGTGATCCCCCACAACAATATTATAGCTTTGCTCATCTCTGCATGCAGTGATATGCATGTGATATTGTCAATATCCTATACAATATTCACATCAATATTAATATATGGATTATTATGCACAGCAACCTAGTCAGACTCTTCTTTGC
Source organism: Prunus fruticosa (assembly GCA_018703695.1). Lineage (NCBI taxonomy): Eukaryota > Viridiplantae > Streptophyta > Magnoliopsida > Rosales > Rosaceae > Prunus > Prunus fruticosa. Next base: position 40,635,467 of record CM031924.1, on the reverse strand, counting down.
ATGTAAGGGATCGATCATTATGTCTCACCACCACCCCACCAAATATTATTATATGATTAATAATGCTATACCTGGAATACCACACTAGAATTTGGCTTTAGTCGCCACGGCACCAATATTTTCATGTTCGCTGTACCTGCTTTTTTCGGGAACTGGCTGCAACATCATCCCATCTTGTGCTCAGCTTTACCCATGCTCCTACTAAAGAAAGAGTAAATCTCTTCATGGCAATGGCCATGACCCTTTATAAAGCCAACCACATGAAGGCACAGAATGTATATTTTTATATATTTGACAAATGAGATGCACATGCCAACATTATTATTGTGCATATTTGTGGCGCCACACCACCTTCATCTCGTATTCAATATGGCTTAGGGTGTTCATGTTTGACTCGGTAGTAAATGCCCATACATGTTAGAAATTACCACTCCGCCAGCAATGCATGTATTCCTTAGCATCTGAGTGGCGAATATATTTACATGCAAATACACTACTCCACCATGCTAATACATTAGAGAGTAAAGACCCACTTACACAATGTGCATTGTTATGTGATCAGCTCAGCATCACAGCTCCAAGGGGTGCTCGTACTAGCTCAATATCACCTCTCCAAAATGTGCTTAGCTCCGGTTGGTGCCGCAACTTGCATGACAAAGCTCCACGTGGCATGGCCTACCCAAACAACTTGCATGACAAGTCTCCACGTGGCATGGCCTACCCCAGCAACTTGCATGGCAAATCTCCACGTTGCATGGAAAATCTCCACGTCACATAGATGACCCAAACACTTTGTATATATGGGTCATCCACCACCTTGCCACCTTGCATGGCCAACCACTACGCATAACCAACCACATTGCACGGTTGATTCTCCAAGGAACAAAAACTCTCCTCACCAAGGCACAGGTTGATCAACTCGCCTATGTATATCGGTCTCGCCAAACCTCCGACACCATGGTTTAAGAGAGACAAGAAAGTCCCACCATGGTTTAAGGAAGACAAGGAAAAATACATCTTCAGGTGTCAGATGACACATCTACTACCTCCACAGATTAACAAATAGTGTGTCATACCACACATAGTCATCATAAAACATCATCATAACATAGCATACAACATCACCACACCATCATCCCTCATCATGTCATCATCACATACATCATCATAATGTTATAAAGTGATATCACATGCGTGAACTCCATTACAGCTTATACACCAACCGAGACCTACAAAGGCTCGCCACCGATACCTGCCTCAGCTCGGCCAACTGTATTGACTTGAAAATTCCCAGTCAAGAACACATTCTTAACTAGAAACTTGGGGACTCCTGTTGATACCATTATTGGCCTCACGTGCTTTCTCCAATATAGTGGCCTCCCACGTGGGTTAAGTCCCATATACCCTATCATCTGACAAGGCAAGAAACCCATGCGCTTAAAGGAAGCCCCACGCCTCCTCCTAGCCGGCCTGACATGCCTAGGCAAGTGGACCACTTAAGTTGGTCTCCCACATGCCGCAAGTACCAAGATTGACCTCCTTCCTATGTCTCATGTAACCAGCCCATGCTGCCCATTAAACAAAGGGCACGCATGGCTCCCCTCTTCTGGCGATATAAGGGAAGAGACCCCTCTCCAGCAAGGACTCTCCAATTCCTCCTCTCCGTGAGCATATCCAGAGATGCCCAAGCTCTCCCTCTCTTTCTCCTGTATTTCGGCTCTCAAGACTCTGTATGTTGTAATACTCATTTATAATAAATACCACTGTAAATCTGTGTAATGTGTGTGATTGTCCGGATATCCTTTACCTGTGCTAAATCACTCGTTAACAGTTGGCGCCGTCTGTGGGAAACGACACAAAAGGTTTATGTCGTTCTCATTACTCTCTTCTCCACGGTGAAGCCGTTTCTCCACAGGGAAGTCCATCTCCACCAAAAACAACCATCCTCATGGCCCCACGCCCCAGAACTGAACATATGATATTTGGAGGTGGGTAATTTTGGCTGGCATGCTACATTTTTCTCCTTTTCATATAAATTGTTAATATAATCTTGATGTAGAAGGGTCAAGCTAAAAACATAGTGTAGTGAATGATTTCTACTATGCAACTTCTTGAAGCTCTTGGATAATGTTATGTAACTTGTTGATACCTAATGGTTCTTTGTCATATCTATTGTTTGATTTCAATTGTTTTTAACATATGTCAAATTTTATTAGTTCCATTTTCTCAATTCAAGAGCTTGTAGATCATTCTTCATCGCATATAAGGGTGAAATTCAATCGATTGAAATTAAATTGTGTTTGCCCCCAATTTTTGGCAGTTGAAGGGACTGATCCAGTTAGGAGAGACAAGTTGATTGAGCTGCTTGATATAAACCTCCAGTGGCGAATGCATAAAGTATCTGATGGGCAATGACGTCGAGTCCAAATCTGCATGGGGCTTCTTCATCCTTTCAAGGTATCTTGAAATCTTGAATATGAGTTTGTACCAAAAAATGAAATGGCTGTTTCAGTGCACTCTTTTGAGGATCTATAGTTTGCATTCAATTTGCCCCTGAAGCGTTTTGTAATGGTCAATGTTGTATTTATGTTGTGTTCTAGGGGTGCTTCATATTTCACCCCATTGCCTGCACATTGGAATCTCCACCTAATTGCTGTATCATTTCGTATTCCAAGTCCGTCTGTGATTAAAAATCCAGTAGATTATGTTGGCATTTGAAACTATTTCTAACTAGAATCATTCTGTTAAATCCCAGGTTCTCTTGCTTGATGAGGTAACGGTCGACTTGGATGTTGTTGCCAAACTGGACTTATTAGATTTCTTCAAGGAAGAATGTGAACAGGTACGGACTTGCTTTATTTACTGTTATAATATTCACTTGCATGTACAGACTCCAGTTCTGATATGTGGAAGATCTTTAAATGGGGAAAACTGCATATATCATTTCATCTGGACAAATTATATGATGCATATTATTTCATCCCATTGCATGCTGCATATATCATGGTGAGGCCATTTTTAATTGTTTGGTTAAGTAGTTTAAATATTTTTATACTCTCATCATTAAACCTGCTTACTCTGGTATAGTTTTATTCATATTTTTGCGTTGACTGCAGAGAGGAGCGACAATTGTTTATGCAACCCATATTTTTGATGGGTTGGAGACATGGGCAACCCATCTGGCTTACATCCAAGATGGTGAGCTAAAGAGGGCTGAGAAGTTATCGGAGGTCAATGAGTTGAAGAGTTCGGCCAATCTGCTCTCTGTTGTTGAGTCCTGGCTCCGTGCTGAAACCAAGCATGAGAAAAAGAAATCCACAAATCCTCCTGCCCAAACTCAAAAGACCTCTCCTTTTGCTACATCTCCATTTATGTCATCAAGACACATGGCATATTACCGCTGATTTCAGTTAAGCTGCTAGATAAACATTCAAATTCCAAGTGAGATATGCAAGTGAGTAAAGCAATTTCATTCATCAGCAATTTTTTTAATACTTCCTCGGTTGACCCCATTAAGGAGGATTTCCTCTGTGAGATTGTAGAAATAAGGGTGGCAGTAAGATGAATCCCCAGTTCTAGCTTTCGGGTTTGTTGCTACAAGGTGAAGCCCCAATGGCCTGACTTTGGCAGATATGTTGTACTCCATTGTTATCTAAGAAAGTTGTTACAAGATCAGTCTGCAATCTATTTCCTGGCATGGCTTTGCCATTTTACGGTAAAGGAAAAAAAAAGGAGTCTTCTTATGAGAGGGGCCGTATAATAGGAGCATCAACATGTGACTGACACATGATTCATATTAGATTTGGTTGAGGATATTGTATGAAGCATTCTTTCAGTAATTGAGTCTGTTGTTCTTAGCATGTCTAAAAAGGTGAACAGATGGAAAAACTCGTGTTTCAACTTTCAACACATGATGTACAATGGCATATTTATGATAGAGATATATTTCAAATGATATACAGCTTCAACTTTTAGTTGTTAGTCTCAATTTGATCTGTTCTCAAAGATCAATTCTGCCTTTGGCATAAAAATGTGCAGAAAAGGTTTACTGTTGAAATTTATGTGATTAGCTGACTATGTACTCTTCATTCCTAAACTGAAAAGCTCTAGGTTGATCTTTTCTACAAAAATATTTGAACCACCTCACGCATCTCCATGCCAGTTGAACTAATAAGATTCATAATAAGCTAGATTCATTTGTTTATGGGAAGGTTGCTATCATGTGATTTACATAGCATTTGTTTTTTTTTCAAATACAAGCAATAGTCTATATTACAAGTGGAGGGAGGGTTTCTCATACACACACGTTATCAAACACATTATCAAAGTAATATGGGAGTTCAAACATGAGACTATTGGTTTGCAAATCAATGCCCTTTTTCACTCGGCTAGACCCGTTAGCTTCTTGAGTTTGATTTGATGTTGGTGATTGAGTATTATACACTTGTTAGAGTTTTAAGGCACACAATTTTTAAGTGCAAGAGTACAAAGTATAATAATTTGGAGAAACTCATGGCAGCTTTTTGGCTTTGCCCAATTGCTTGTTACAGTCACTTTCTGAGGGCAATGCTTCTCCAGTAAATGGTAGTAACATTTGAAGTGATTTGGACTTGTAGTGGTTGGTTGTGTGAGCTTAATTTACACTCTGCTCTTCTTTCTGGTTGATGTATTATTCTCAAAGGGATTGAGGATGGTCCCATGCATGTGGCCCATAATGCAAGAAACCTTTGTGCTAAAGGGACTACAAGTCTGCAACTTGCCCTTTCCGAATGTTGGGTTTATCTGGACAAAAAAAAGGGCATATTTTCAACATGGCTTTTTTTGTGTGTGTGTGTGTGGTTATATTTTATTTTTATCAATTTTCCATGGTTAAGATTATGGATATGGTAATTCATGTTAATCCACTTTCAACTAATATAATTTCCATGAAAACTTATAGTATGTATGGTGTCTTAGTTTTCATCTTTCGGAGATTAAAAAGACAACAAAAAACTTGACGTGTAAGGTGTATCACATTTTCACGAGTTATAAATTAGTTTAAATTGAGATATATCAACTAGTATTTGGTTTAATGGTTTGATTCTAGAAGAGTGAGGTTTAACTAATACGGATGCCTATCTAATTGTGGTTGCCTATTGACGGATACAAATACGCGTACGCCTTGTAAAATAAAATTTAAAAAAAAAAATTACTTTGGCGACAAACTAATTGGGCTTGAGAAGAGAGGATGTGCATCCCGCGCAAGGCTTGTACACATACATAGAACGTGGAAGCGCGCCGCCCAAGCGAATCTTCGCGGATCAATTTCTCGTGAGATCCAACGAATCTGAAACTAACACCCTCAATAAAATAAAATAAAATCGAATATTAAAATTTTATTTTATTAAAATGGCAAAATGGAAAATTCGAAGGAAAACAGAAAAGCTATATCTATCAATATAAAAATGGAGGGAAGGTGTCTCTCTCTGTGCTGTGCACAACAGAGAGAGAGAGAAAGAGAGTTACGTGGACGACAAAACAAAGCAAAGAGAGTCGTCGGAGTTTCTCTGAAGCTCCGGACCCGAAAGCCCAAGCGCAATTTCAAGCTCCAGCGAAAATGGCGGACTATCTTTAGGGTTTCGCGATCACATTCTCTTTTCTTTTTCTGCCTGTCGCTAATTTTACGCGGTAACCCGAATTCTCAGCCCCATCTGTCTTGTTCCCAAGAATCTTTCCACATTCTTCACTTTCTTTCGCTGGCCATTGTCATTGTCAATTGTGATCGATTGGGAAATTTTTGGTTCCAAAGTTTCATTCTTGCAATGCTTGATTTACAGGCAATGTTTTGCGTTCAATGTGAATTGTGATAGTCGCTAGCTACAATACAGATGGCTTGCAATTGAAGAAATACATTGCGGCTTTTGGCATGGTGTGGTGCTATCTGGTCACATTAGGCTCTGCATTGTGAGGAGGGAGATGGATTCGGCACGAAGTTGGCTTCAGAAGCTTCAACCGCGCGATAAGCTGAGGAGCTCGACGAGGAAGAAGGAGCCTTGCGGTGGAGGCGAGGATGATTCGAATACCGATGAGGAAGCGCTTTCCAATGTGACCAAGCAGAAGGCTGCTGCGGCCAAGCAGTATATTGAGAACCATTATAAGGAGCAGATGAAGAACCTCCAGGAGAGGAAGGAAAGGTAGATAATAATTTGATATTTTGCCTTTTTTATTATTCAGAATTAGTAACGCCCAAAAAGTATTGGGAGCTGAGTTTGCAAGTTTGATGATTGCTAATTGGTAATTACAATGCAGATTGTGATCCTTTCTTATAAGGCTATTGTGATGTAGGCAAACAAAATTTTAACCAGTTTTAGTGGTTTTATGAGTTCTAATTGGTAATTACACTTTCTGGGGCAGACGAAATATGTTAGAAAAAAAGTTGGCTGATGCTGATGTCTCTGAGGAAGATCAAAACAACCTTCTTAAGTTCTTGGAGAAGAAAGAAACTGAATACATGCGCCTTCAGAGGCATAAAATGGGTGTTGATGATTTTGAGTTGTTGACTATGATTGGCAAGGGTGCATTTGGTGAGGTATATATCTTCTTATCAGATCTATGTTTTCACTTTCAGCCTCCCAGCAGCCACAGGGTGGGAATTTCGTCTCATGAGTTTGATATGAGATTTTAACCAGTAAAATGTTGCTTTTATGGTGCAGGTTCGTGTCTGCAGGGAAAAGACAACTGGTTCTGTTTATGCCATGAAAAAGCTCAAGAAATCAGAGATGCTTCGTAGAGGCCAGGTATTTAGTCAACTGTTCTTCCATTTGAATTACCGAGGTGATTTAAACTGTATTTACTGTCAGTTGACTTATAGTACATTCTTTTTAGGTTGAGCATGTCAAAGCTGAAAGGAATTTGCTTGCTGAGGTGGACAGCAATTGCATTGTGAAGCTGTACTGTTCTTTTCAAGATGATGAATTTCTTTATCTTATAATGGAATACTTACCTGGAGGAGATATGATGACTTTGCTTATGAGAAAGGATATTTTGACTGAAGATGAAGCTAGATTTTATGTTGCCGAAACAGTTTTGGCAATTGAGTCTATCCATAAACACAATTACATTCACAGGTTTGTGGTACAATATCAACACTGACTCTTTTGACAGATTAAATAATACAATTTATTGGACTGCAAAAATGGATGTTAACGTAGTCTGTTTTGCATATTGCAGGGATATCAAGCCTGACAATTTACTACTTGATAGATATGGACACTTAAGACTGTCAGATTTTGGATTGTGTAAACCTTTAGACTGCAGTACAATCCGAGAAGACTTTTCAATAGCACCCAATGTTAATGGTGGTCCACAGAATGATGAACGCCCTGCAGCTCCAAAACGAACACAACAAGAGCAACTGCAACATTGGCAGAAGAATAGGAGAATGCTTGTAAGTTATACACCATTATGCAATTAAATTATCTCTCCCTCTCTCCCCACTGCCTCCTCTCTTTCTAGTGCAATGACTCTGGCGTAGATAAAAGAGGAACTGTTATCTCTCCCTACCTCCCCACGGCCTCCTCACTTTCTAGTGCAATGACTGTGGCGTAGATAAAAGAGGAACTGTTTCTTTTTTGATGTATAACATTGCCATTCATGACCTTTTGGTTGAACATTGCGAAGGTATCATTCCTTTAATTTTTGATATATGGCCACTGCAGGCTTATTCCACTGTTGGTACACCTGACTATATTGCTCCAGAAGTTCTATTGAAAAAAGGTTATGGGATGGAATGCGATTGGTGAGTATTATGCATTTTAGCAATTGGTAGTTTTTTTCAACGACCTAGCATTCACCATTTTTACTACCATTCATATTGTAATGGGACCATTTTGGAAATTGGTACATACCATGGTACTATTATGGACAACGAACTGAATAGCTACTTTGTTTTTGGATGCCTGGATTGACAAAGTTATGATTTTCGTCGATGATCAGGTGGTCACTTGGTGCCATTATGTATGAAATGCTTGTGGGTTACCCACCCTTCTATTCTGATGATCCGATGTCAACATGCAGGAAGGTAATTTTAGAAATATTGAACATTTTATTTCAATATATTCTCTTTTTAAAAGCCTCAAGCATAATTTCCGAGGGCATGCCTCTTTGGCTTGTGACATCTCTTTTCATCATTTACAGAGCTTATGTGTTTCTGAAAATTTAGTTAATCAATCTGCATCCTTCAATTTGTAGATTCCAATGCATGTGTTTGATTTTAATAACGAACTGGTTCCTGGATTGTTTGTGCACTTTGGTGAAGTGTAGTTAATTGCTCTCATTCGGTGTTGCATTAATGAAACTTTGACGTCCCCTTCTCCCTCTTTAATTATTGTTTTCATAATTTTGGAGCTTAAATGCTTCATATCCTAAGCCCTGCTCACCTCCATGGCTTCCTTTGTGGTAGAAGTTGATGTACTATGGTTCTTTTTGATAACTAATTATATGACTAGGGACATTTGTAGACTCCCCTGACTCGACATGACACGCTCTTGATGATGCCACTTGTGTTTTAACTGTAGCGAACCACACTTGTCCGGAACCGACTATTTGCGCAATAATGTTTTCTGTCTTGCCCGTCTCTTGCAGATTGTAAACTGGAGAACTCACTTGAAGTTTCCAGAAGAAGCAAAGCTATCTCCAGAGGCAAAAGATCTTATCAGTAAACTCTTGTGTAATGTCAACCAAAGGTTGGGAACAAACGGGGCAGATGAAATAAAGGTGTTGTATGGTGTGTCCTGTTCTAAATTTCTTCAATTTGTTCATGAACTTGTTGCATATAATGGGAATTACGTTGCTGCTGATTCCTTTTTCAGGTTCATCCTTGGTTCGATGGTACTGAATGGGATAAGCTTTATCAAATGGATGCTGCATTTATTCCTGAGGTCAATGATGATTTGGATACTCAAAATTTTGAAAAGTTCGAAGAGGTATAGATATGCCTCAATTCTTGTGGAGTTGTGAAGCTACCTGTGTCGAGCGCATCATATTTCTGATAATTTGATTTATACTAATTTTTGGCTGCAGTCTGACTCCCAAACTCAGAGTTCATCCAAAACTGGTCCCTGGAGAAAGGTAAGCTTTTGAGTTTTGTCTCTTCTTAGCTATTGTCACTAATATGTATATACAATTTGCTACCCCCCAATCTTTCCAAATCTTTCCATTATTTTCTCTCCATTTTGCAGATGCTCTCCTCTAAGGACATTAATTTTGTGGGCTACACATATAAAAACTTCGAAATCGTTAACGATTATCAAGTGCCTGGGATGGGTATACATATCTCTTGCTCTCCCATAAACTTGCCTTAAAACTTTATCTTTTGTTACATTTTGGTTTAAGTTCACAGTTTGTGTTATATTTGTGTGTGTAGATATATAGATTTTGATGGTTCATGTAATGCATGGGTTAATCTAGAAAATGTTAATGGTTGTTTGAATGGCAGATGCCGTACACAAATTTTTGTTTAGTTATTGATCAATGACAGTCAAGTGACCAAAATAACTGGGAAACAGAGGAAGCATGTACTAACATGCTGGATTTCGATTATATATAGTATCCTGTCTGGTTAAGGCCACCCATCCATCCTGATATTGGCTTTGGAAGAACATTATTTTAGCTGGTTATACTGCAGTGTTTATATTATAAGTACTCTTGGTGTGGCATTTTCTTTCTTTGTAAACTGATTCAGTCTCTTGTCTCTACATAAGCCTCGTTGAAGAAGAAAAGCACCAAACCAAAGAGACCGTCTGTAAAAACACTATTTGGTAAACTTATACCTTTATCCATTTAAATTTAGAGCAAATGTCTTTTACTTTTCTCACCTTTTTGTGTTCACTTGAAGCAGATGAAGAGTCAGAGACATCAGAGACATCAGAGACATCTGACAGCAGTCATCCTGTGCAAGGGAGCTTTTTGAACCTCTTGCCTCCCCAGTTAGAAGTATCTCAACACCGGGACGACTCTCTCTGACCTTGCCAATCCGTCAGATGGACTAGGAGCTTGTTCCCAATTGTATTTTGACTTTGAAGCCGAAAGTAGGGGCAAGTTCTACCCATGGGTCCTTAACAGATGCTGCCTTCTGCGCCTGTATTTTTTTCGTTGGCTATATAGGCTGGAGCTTTGAGGTTTGATTGAAAACCAAACTCAGGCTCTAAGGCCTGAAGAAAGGCACTGATTTTGAAGCCACTAATTCTCACTGAGCGTCCTGTAAGTTTTTCTGTCTTGAAAGATAAAGAAAAACTCCAGAGTAAATATCAATTCATTTACCACTAACGCTGTAATGTAATTTTCTTCTTCTTTGTTGTCATTCTACCAAAATACTGTACAAAAAAGACGCTCAAATTCACTGTATACATGTGCCAATTCACTGTATTAAATAATGACAGCAAAAATACAATTTGTTCACTCTTTCTTTTTTAAATTTTATTTTCTGTTTGTTGTAGCTTAGAAACCAATTGATCAAATTCAGTTTACGTCTTGCTTTCGAGATTTTTCACGCATGCTCGAGCCAACAAAATACAAAAACATGTGTGACTGCGTCTTAAGTTGTTAATTATTTTTCGGTTAGAATATAGTTTTCTGATCTGTTAATTACCAATCAACTAAAAAGTTCTGAACTACAATATAATTAAGGGTCAACTACAAAAGAACCCTCCAAACTAGACATATTTTCAAATTCATACATGAACCATCAGTTAGTGAAACCGTTAGTAGATATGTTAAATGCTTACGTGGCAAAAGTTGTTCCAAACCCCCCGGAATCTCTTAGTCCACCCAACACCCACCCAGACCCAGCCCCTTCTCTCTCAACCCAACACCCAGCCAACTCCTTTCCTCAACAGAGCAAACTGTACTGAGATTTGATTTTGAAACATCAGCAAGGCGTCAGCGGAAGGAAGGCCTGGCCTTCATCAACTTGATTCACGTGGTGTAAAATTTGCTGCAGATGAGATGACTAGGACGTGTATGCAAATTGCAATGCAAACCAGTCAGGTGGGTGTGCTGAAGATTGATGAATTAATAACTTCTGATATGTCATGCATGCATGAGCACGATTAAAAAAAAACCATTGCAGCGTGAACCAAGACTCTTTACGTATGAGAACGAGGAAGGAAGGGTATCCAAGCATTGTGTAATGGGCAAAGGGTTGCTCTTTGCTTTCTCTATTTTAAATGTCTTTCATAAAAAATAAAACATATCTAGAATAGATGGAATGGGAAACCAATTCCTTCTCCGATCCGAGTCAGCATTAATTTATTTATTCAGGACATGAAAAATACTAGACATATTCAAGCCAAGCCAGCCACTCTCTCTCTCTCTTACTTGTCTTCTTCAAAATTTTCCGTTCAATTGCTTCTGCAAATCCAACTGTCAAAGATGAAAAGTGAATTAAAACATTTTCAAAGAAGCTATTATAGCTTGCATCCCATCCCAAACAATGACATATCAACTTGATTTTGCATATATATATATATATATATATATATATATATATATATCAAACAAGAATCACTACATTTTACCAAAATTTACTTCCTCACCTGCTGCTCTGCGAAATTCCTCATATCCTCCTGTTCCTTTTGGTAACAATAGTCCCACATCTGCAAAAATCCAGTACAAAACTGTTTCAGTACAGAAACTACAGCAATTTTTTGAGTCCATTAACAATCCCTCCACATATCACATTAGAATAGCGTTCTTAAAGATGACCAGCAGAACCTGATATTTCCAGATCAAGACCTAGACGAAATTGTGTTCAGGAGCGAAATATACAGACCAGTCAAAATGAGGAATTACTTAGTATTTACCATAGATCAGGTTCATAGTCAACCAACAACAATCAACAAGCGAATAAAGTTTACCAAATACATGGTTATTATTTCCTCACCTCTTCTGTCCAGTCGTCGGGATCCTCAGGGATCAATGCCTCGAAATCGTCACGACTAGCAACCTACAACAATCATAGATGCAAACTTAAATTCCAAAGTGATATTACGACATTTACGAACAAACAAGTAAAGGCATGCATCTCAACATCGACTTATCTACTTGATTGCATAATGCTTTTTGACTCCTGGAATAATATTAATCCCCACTATATAGAATTAGAACAAACCCAGATGTGCTTAATATGCAAATAATATACCTAACAAAAACAACTAAGGTGCCAAATCTTGAAAAGAAGATGATGAAAACTGGGAATCACACTGGTTCCTGGATTGTTTGTGCACTTTGGTGAAGTGTAGTTAATTGCTCTCCGACAGATCATGCTAAATTGGGATCAGTGTTGCATGAATGAAACTTTGATATGCTCTCCTCCCTCTTTAATTAATTATTGTTTTCATAATGTTGGAGCTTAAATGCTTCATATCATAAGCCCTGCTCACCTCCATGGCTTCCATTGTGGTAGAAGTTGATATAGTATGGTTCTTTTTGATAACTAATTATATGACTTGGGACATTTGTAGACTCCCCTGACTCGACATGACACGCTGTTGATGATGCCACTTGTTTTTTTAACTGTAGCCAACCACACTTGTCCGCAACCGAAACAAAAGGAAACTTCATTGCAGATGTCATATTGTACTATTTGCGTAATAATGTTTTCTGTATTGCCCGTCTCTTGCAGATTGTAAACTGGAGAACTCATTTGCAGTTTCCAGAAGAAGCAAAGCCATCTCCAGAGGCAAAAGATCTTATCAGTAAACTCGTGTAATGTCAACCAAAGGTTGGGAACAAACGCAAAAACGAAGACCCAGTATTATTAATTAAAAATGCAACCAAAAAACATATCTAGAATAGATGGAATGGGAAACCAATTCCTTTCTCCGAGTCAGCATCAATTAATTTATTCAGAACATGAAAAATACTAGACATATTCAAGCCAAGTCACTTGAGCTCTCTCTCTCTCTTTTACTCCTCTTCTTCGCAATTTTCCGTCTTCTTCGAAATTTTCTGTCCAATCGCTCCTGCTTCTGCTTCTGCAAAGCCAACTGTCATACAACAACAATCAAAGATGAAAAGTGAATTACAACATTTCCAAAGAAGCTATTGTGGCATGCATCCCAACCCAAACATTGACATATCAACTTGATTTTACATACATACATATATATATATATATATATATATATATATATATATATATATATATATATATATATATCAAACATGAATCACTTAGGTTAATACATTTGACCAAATTTTACTTCCTCACCTGCTGCTCTGCGAAATTCCTCATATCCTCCTGTTCCTTTTCGTATAGATACTCCAACATCTGCAAAAATCCAGTACAAAACTGTTTCAGTACAAACTATAGCAATTTTTTTGACTCCATAAACAATCCATCCACATATCATATTAGAATAACATTCTTAAAGATGACCAACAGAAGCTGATATTTCCAAAGCAAGACCTAGAGACATTGTGTTGTGTGTGTCTAATAATATGAATAATAAGGAGCCACGCAAGCGAAAACATTTGCAAACAAGATATTGAATTAAAGCCTCTTACATTGGCAGCATATTTACTGGATGACATGGTTGACCAGTGGAATCAGATGTATGTTTCCATGACACGTTAATCAAACAGATATACGAATAATAGACATCTGAAAAGCAATTAAGGTGCTAAATATACACACCAAGAGACCAGACAAAATGGGGAATTACTTACTATTTTACCATCTCAGGCTCATTGTCAACCAACAGCAATCAAGAACCCAAAGAAGGTGATTGCAACAATATTTAGAAACAAGCTAATAACGTTTATCAAATACATGGTTATTATTTACTCACCTCTTGTGTCCAGTCGTCAGGATTCTCAGGGATGGATGCCTCGAATTCCTCACGATTACGAGGAGCCCCCTACAAGTGCCTGTGCCTTTATATAGATATATAATTTTATTTTATTTTCATCATTTCTATAGATACTTTTTTAGGAAATTATAGATATAGATGCCTTTTTTATTTATTTCTGCATCGGCCAGGAAGGCAGCACGAGGTGGACGACGGGCTGGTAGGGGTAAGAAGGAATTTTTTAGGTCTGTTAGCATCGTCTTAATGATTGGAAAGAAAAGTTTCTTTCTTGGACTGAAAATTGCTTGGGATATAGGTTGCAGTGCAGTTGTACTTGAATCTGACTCAGCGATCGCGGTACTGCTTAACAAAAATGTGGAAGACCTTCATCCTTTGCTGCTATGTTGTGGGGATGTCAAGACTACATAAACAAAAACTGGGTTTGTTCTATCCATCATGTATATCTTGAGTGCAAAATGTTGGCAGATAAATTAGCTAAATTGGGTTCATGTCTTGAGTTGGGTCTGTCAACCTTCCATGATCCTCCTGACAATATTAGGGCTTTTCTTAGTGAAGATTTACTTGAAGTCTGTAGGCCTCGAGCCATTGTTTAATTTCTTTGTTCAACAAAAAAAGAAATTCTTTTGAAATAAGTTTCTTATTCTATTCAACTTATTCATCGAATTTCTCAGCATGCAATTTATTAATTAATTATCTGCCGCAAATAATATCCTTCTTTTTAATGAGGTTAACAATCTCAATTGAAAATTTTAATTTGGAATTAAAACTGAAATGATGGTAAAAACACAACTTAAAAACAAATAACATCCAAAAGAATCATTGATAAACAAATGATTACCCACGAATAAAAAAAGAAGGGGGTTGCAGCTAGGCCTCATCATTTGGCCTGCGGGCTCATGGGCTTACGAGGTCCCGCCCGGCCCATTGAAAAAAAGCCCGGCTCGAACCCGTTATGGGCTTTGAGAGGGCCGGCCCACTTGGGCTAGGGCCGGGCTTGGGCTTGGGTGTTTGAAGCCCGGCCCGATTAAGCCCATGAAAGCCCGGCCGGCCCGCCCACAAAAGCCCGGCCCATTAGGCCCGCATACATATATAATTGTTAGTATTTTGCTTATTTATTGTTGTTAGTATTTTGCTTATTTCTTTATGTGGTTATTTTTGTATATAGAGAAGGGTTAAATAGACTGATTCATGTTTTCTCTCGGATTCCTTTATTTCCCAAGCGTTTTCTTTTACTTTCACTTTCACTTTCACTTTCACTTTCACTTTCACTTTCACTTTCCATGTTTTCTGATTCCATGTTTTCTGATTCACACCCTTTTTCACTTTCACTTTCACCAAATGCACATGAGATTTTTTTTTTGGTCAATTTAATTTTCGTTCAAATAGAAGTTTCGTGAATGAAATTATGGCAATTCAAATTAAAATTGTCTGTTTTTGGCATGTATAACTATATCTTTATATTATGATGTATAACTATGAAGTTATGAACAAAGAAAAAAAAAATTGAGGCATAAACATATAGACAAATATAAATAGAGAACTATGAAAAAAAGAGGAAATATAAAAACACATCAAAATAGGCCTCATATTTATGAAAAAAAAAGACAAATATCTTTACATAAATGATCTAGTATACACCATAATAAAACATAATTAATACACCATAATAATTAATACACCATAATAATTAATGAAGACGAAGATTATTATGCACAAACACCTAATCTCACCTCCTTTGACAATAATGACACTTGAAACTAACATTTCCTCCAGCATGATTGAGCATTAGAGCACTCTGGAATTTCATTAATGTGAGCATTGGCTCTCATTAATGTGAGGCTTGTCACAAGGTCCTCGTAGTTAGAGCACTCTGGAATTTCATTAATCAGGTCACATTCCTCCATATAGGCCTGAAGTCGTGTGCACTCTGATCATTAGGGTTTGCTACAGCATATGCTTGATCCTTGAGGAAAGCTAACTGTGCTTGTAAGTTGACCACCTGAAAAGTTCAAACCAAAAGCATATACTCATCATTTACTTCAACATACAATCTGAACATACAAAGGGTACTAAATGATTAACCTGCTGTTTGAGAGCAATAATATGTGAAACACAGCCATATATGGGATCTTGAAGCCTGGCTTCAGCTTCATGCCATATCGTCGTTGCGGCCTCACATCGATCGCTCAACGGAAGGTGAGCTAAAGGATTCGACACATTGCTTGCGCCAAAAACCTTGTGGATGGCAGAAAAATGGGTAGCTCCCTCTTCATAGGAGAAATAAGGCTCAAAAATACACCATATCACACATTTTCTTCTTAAGAACTTGCAGGCTCCACAGGGAGAACGAGAACCAGTCATGGTTTTTTTGAATTTAGGTGAAGGGGAAGGGGAAGGGAAGGAGAAAATTAAAGCAGAAAGTGTGGGTGAAGGGGAAGGGGAAGGGAATGAGAAAATTAAAAAATATCAGTCACAGTGGAAGGGAATAATTGAGGGAAAGCATCACGGATAGCATCCAAAGCGAAGTTGAAGGCATCCAAAGCGAATAATTGAATATACTGTATATTTGAATTTGGTTTGATAATAGAGTATTAGACATAGAGCATTAGACTCTGAGGTAGATAGATGTGAGGGGTAGGCATCTGCCAAAGGAGTAAACAACTGTCAATATTTTTACTTTTTTTTTTTTTACCGTCCCTCTTTAATTTGATGTCAATCCTTAATTTGTGTCAATTATTAGTACAACAATTATATATATATATATATATATATAAATAAGATGAACAACATATCGTTATTATTTTTTAAAATTATTTTTTAAAACGTATTACGGTCTAATTATGTAATAACCTCAAAAATAATACTTGGTTTTATTATTTTTGTAGAAAATCTTATTAAGTTGTGTGAATTTATTAGGTATTTTATGAATTTGGTTTGATGTGAAAATATTGGAATTAAGTGAGTTTAATCTCAAATTTGGACTAAAATGCCCTTATGATTAAGTTTATGATTTTTTTTATTGAAGTAGGCCCGTTTTGGCCCGGCCCGTTGGGCTTAGCCCGGCCCGGCCCAATGGGCTTTCTCAAGCGCGGCCCATGTGCTTGGGCTTGGGCTTTGGAGTTCAGATTCTATAGAGCTGAAATATGGATTTGTAACATACTGATCTTTTAACTCCTCAAACCCAATAACTTGAGTACTCATCTTAGTTAATAACAGATTCCTTATGCTCAAAGTATCTTTAACTTTGTATTTAGATTCCCCAATCTTGTACAGTATTTGAGAGAAAAGTTGAATTCTTGAAAGTAGGAACTCTATTTGACATGTTGAGCATTCAACTTCTTTTGAGAACTCAAGTACCTTATAGCTTGATGATCTGAATAAGCCACAAATTCTTTATAAGTGAGATAGTGCTCCTAATGTTGAATTGCACGAATCAAAGCATAAAATTCAAAATCTTAAAGCATTACATTTGTTCACTCTTGCATTTGTTCGCCGCATAATGGTCGAATATCTCTACTAGGACTTGCAGCGACTTTTCCATCATTGTTTCTTGTTTCTTGGAGCGAACGAGCATGTGATGGGTGGAGAGAAGAGAAGACGAATCCTTTTTAGGGTTGGAGAAGAACGACTTTGCGTTTTTGTTTTAAATTTTGTATTTTTTTTTCGCAAACCGACCTTTTTTTCTTTCTATTTTTGTGAACACCGACTTGTAGCCTCTCTTCTTTTGGGCTAGATGCAATTGCATATTGAGTTTGAAGCGATTAGATGAAATTCTTAATGCTGCTTTACCTATATTTTTTTCGTTGGCTGTTTATCGGCTGGAGCTTTGACCTTTTTTTTGGGCCGCATCAATTTCATTCATGAAAAGGCATTATAAGAAGATTGCCCCACAAAGAGCTCTTGCAAACACTGGTGGACCCAAAAAAAATTTAGCGGATGTGCAATATTGACTAAGTATGAAAAATGATTTTTTCGGAATAATCATTTTCTCAAGATAATTTTTGGCGGCTTTTGTTCCTTACACATAAAATAAGAAAACTTGATTTTATGGGATTTTAGTGTGAAGTATATATTGACTTAATGAGCCATCATTTTTAGCATAAACTATTTTGCACTAAAACCGAATTTTCATATTTTGATTTGGTGGGAATTTGATTTTCTAGTATTTTTATTTGAATCCAAATGGAGGGTACTTCCTTATTTACATTGTAAACTTAAGTAAATGGAGTAATATAAAAATAAATAAAAGTAAAAGGACAAAGACATTTACTTAAAAGTTGAAAATGGAAATAAGGTAAGATGTACACGAGTTGAGCAAATGGGCAATTTCAAGCACCTACAATGGTTTTTCCAGCGAGTGGAGATGCATCTGCACCTCCTTGCGCTTTATTAGATCCGCCTCTGCTTGCAAATAATAAAATATACAAACAATAGACGCAACTATTGCAAAACAATGAATAAAAACAATTTTACATCTTAAAAACCAAACTCACTGGAAACTAAAAAACATAAGAGGATTCATAAGCAACTGCATCGATCCGGTGCTGTAAGAAGATTATATGAGAGATGTGATAGTTTAGGGTTTGTCAGGATAAATTTTGCCTCGAAAGACATCGTTTTTTGTAGTTTTATTTTTATTTTTCCTTTTCTTTTTGTTGTTGCTTAGAAACCAAATTGATCAAGTTCATTGTGGTGAATGATGACAACTTACGTGATTTTTCGCGCATGCTCGAGCCAGCAAAATACAAAATATGTGACTGTGTCTTGTACTTTTTATTATTATTGTATTTATTTAATTTCTTTCTTTCTCAGTTCGAAAACAGAAGTGCACGAAGATTTTGTGGAAGGAAAATAGGAAAGGCAGAACTTTGGAGAACCAACTCTCTAAGAGAGCGTGAGACCCATTGCATTGGTGAGCTTCATCTCTATTAGAGAGTTGGTACACAAGTTGGTATTCCCAAATTAGTCTCCCTAGTATTAACCTTCGTGGAATGCAGGTCAATTAGGAATCTGATAACTTGATTTG
>CM031924.1:40449507-40616491 GCA_018703695.1 Prunus fruticosa | reverse complement strand
CTCTCCCTCCTCCTCCTACCTCCATCGTTGCCAGGAGTTTTATCATGTGTTCTCCTCTTCTTCTTATTTGACATAAGGGGAGGTAACTGAATGGCAAATTGAATAGAATTTTTTCATAAAAAAATCAACAACAATCATACTTTTTAAATTTACTGAAAAAAAAAAGGGAGAAAACAGAGAGAGAAACGCATGCATCCATTCCCATTCACACCAGACATTTAAGCATTTATTTTCATCACAGCGTAGATCATCTTTAGACGACTAGTTTCAACTCGTTAAATCAGTGTTTTCTTCTTTGGTACAGCAGAGTGATGGGTGAAGACAGGACAAATCCTTTTTAGGGTTTGATGCCTTTGCCTGTGCCTTTATCTGATTGTACATTTTTTCATAATTTCTATGGTGTTCTAGACAAATCTATAATTGCGACTGCGTACGCCTTGCATCTCATTCCGCCCCTGATATTTAATCAAATTAAAATTAACTAAGCACACCATATTTAACTACCAAAAATACCCTTGATACACCCTAATATCACACAACACCAAACCCATTCATTAATTTAAATATTATGTTGTTGAGGACAGCAATGAATTTAAATGACCCAAACTAAATAATTGCACAATGAAACAGTCGATAATTTTTCAGAATTTTTTCTGCTGTGACTTATGAATGAACTCTAATTATAGTTAATAGGCTAATAGGAAAGTGAAAACCTTAACCCCCCAATAGCTTAAAAGGATTTCTTGAGTAAGTCGGGGCGAATACCATTGTGCGATTTTCTCCTTCTGATTGTAAGTTTTGAAATTTTTGAGAGCTTATCTACTTGCATGATTTTCTTTTACTACTCTGTGGGAATTGCCTATGTTTGTTAAATGAACTATGTATGTGCTGGCCATATAACAATAGAAGTATCAAGAATGCCTGTTGTATTGTGTTTTTGCTATTTTTTCTTATTTTTTCATTATCTGGAATTGCCTGAAATAACTTTCATTTGAGATGGATTTACTGAATTAGGTTGAATATGGTGAGTAGGGTCAGGTGTAATTTTAACTTTACATTTAATTCACAATTCAATATATCATTTTTGGTCATTTTTTGATATGATAAATTAGTAATTCAATCAATAAGTTTGATAGTATGGTGTACTCAATTAATTTTTAGGGTTCAAGTAGCGGCACTGGTGGTTTTTCGGGAAATTATATGGGTGTAGTTATAGATGCCTTTTTTATTTATTTCTGCATTTCAAGGAAAAAAGGCACCAAAGGTGGACGACGGCTGGTAGACGTTTAAAAGGGAGTATTTAGGTCTGTTAGCATCGTCTTAATGGTTGGTAAGAAAGACTCCTAGGCTGGTAAAGAAATTCTTTTTAAATAAGTTTCTACTCTATTGGAATTTATTAATTGAATTTCCCAGCATGAGAATTTATTAATTAATTTTCTGCCGCAAATAATAGTTTCCTACTTTTTATAAGGCTGACAATTTGTGATTGAAAGAATTAAATTCAAAAATTAAAAAACTGAAATGAAGGTAAAAACCCGGGTTTGAAACAAATGACATTTAAAAGAATACATTGATAAACAAAATGAGTTCCCCACTTATAAATAAAGAAAATTAAGTATAAACAAATGAAAAGAAAAAGAAGGGCATTAACCTTTTGATAGAATTAATTCCAAAGTATATTTTGAAATGTTGTACATATATACATCAACAATTCATTCCAAAAGTTGACACCATGTGATGAGGTCTCCTTCACTAATTGAAAAATCAAAGGATAGTTTTGATTTATTGGGTAGTGAATAATATGGAGGACAAATGTTTAGTTAACATTGTATTTAGTTTTTCATTCGTCACAAATTTATGCAATAAATCGGTTTATATTGTGTATTGAAAAGGCAGGATTGACTATGTGCAGGAGCATCCATCCTAGCCAAAAGGTTTAAGTTTTAGCTGTATTCAATTATTAAATTAATTTATTTTCCTATCTTAACTAGGATTTGGTTTAATTTCTTGTTTTGTGAATTTCCTTTGCCAAAGTCACAAATTTGACACTTCTGCAACAGTATATCAACATATTTTGTACATTCTGGTAGGTCACCTTAGCCAATGTTTTATCCCTACTGAAATGTCCTAATCTATTACCATGAAACTCCTTGATAATTATTTCATGTAACAATCCCTCGGGAATCGCAACAAATTGCCTTTAAATGGATACCCATGGAGCATTGGGAATGGATGCTGTTTTCAACCAGTTCGGTTTTTGGAGTTCATATTTATAGAGCTGAAATATAAATCGGTTTCATTGCTAATCTTTTAACTCCTCAAACCCAATAACTTGATGACTCATCTTGGTCTAATGACCAATTTATTATGCTCAAAGCATCTTCAACTTTGTATTTTAGACTCCCCAGTCTTGTACAATACTTGGACGAAAAAGTTGAAAACTTGAAGGTCAGAATTCCATTTGACATGTTGAGCATTAATTCGATTTCTTTTTAAAACTTCAAGTACCTTAAAGCTTGATGGATTTGATTTCCCGGTTAGATAAAATAGTGCTACAATATTTGAATTCCACCAACCAAAGCATAAAATTCAAAATCTTAAAGCATTGCATTTGTTCACCGCATAATGGTCAGATATCTCTACTCGGGCATTTCATGGTTGTTTAGGTCATTTAATTGTTTCTTGTATTCTGGAGCGAACGAGCACGCGATGGGTGAGTGTTCGAGAAGACAAATCTTTTTTTAGGGTAGAAAAACGAACTATAGCTTTCCTATTTTTGGGGCTAGATGCTATTGCATTTTGAGTTTGAAGCGATTCGATGCAATTCTTAATGCTTTATTACCTGTTCGGTGCCTATATTTTTGGTTTTTGGCTATTTGTCGCCTGGAGCTTTGACCCCTTTTTTTGGCCTCATCAATTTCATTAGTGAAAAGGCGTTACAAGAACATTGCCCCACAAACGGCTATTGCTAATCATGGAATATACGAAATAATAGACGCAACTATTGCAGAACAATGAGTAAAAACAATTTTACATCTTAAAAACCGAACTCACCAATAACTAAAAAAACATAAGAGGACTAATTAAGCCACTGCATTGATCCGGTGCTGTAAAAGAGTTTGTATGAGGGATAAATATGAGAGTTTCGGGTTTGTTCAGGAGAAATTCTGCCGCGAAAGACATCATATTTTTTGTAGTTTTATTTTTATTTCTAGGGTTTCTTTTTGTTGTTGCTTAGAAACCAAATTGGTAGGAGAAATTCATTTGTGGTAAATAAATTCAGCAGCTGACGTGATTTTTACGCGCATGATAGAGCCTGAAAAATGCAAATATGTGTGACTGTGTCTTGTACTTTATTATTATTATTGTATTTTATTTAATTTCTTTCTTTCTCAGTCAAAAACAGAAGTGCACCGAAAACTTTGTGGAATGCAGGTCAATTAGGATATTTGATAAGTTGATTTGAGGCCAAATGAAATAGGGCGTGATTGGAAAGATACTCTCCACGGCTATCTCTCTGTATTCCTAAGTGGGTCCATGCTTTCTCTGAGAGTCCCATTTGGCATGACATTAGGACAATATAGAGTCACCATTGATTTAGCTCCCGTTTTTATATTCTGATTTGACATTGAACCACTCATATCCATTCTCAATTGACTGCCGAGAAAAATGGCACATAGGTTGAAGAGTTCGTAATAAACCTTCAAAACAACGGCACATAGAACTAAAACTTGTGATCCACGAAAACACATGCAATTGGATCTTCATCAACTTTTAGACACAAACTGGTGCAACAATTTCTTATTTACTGTAAATAAATAAAGTTCATAATGAGCTCCAAATGAAAATTAATGAACTACAGTCATATCCATTTGGTGTCTGTAGTATTGCTCAGGACGTCATAATGGAAAAGTGAAACTGAATTACTCTCTTTCTTCATTTGTAGATTTTAGATAGGAAAAGTAAAATGTGGAAATTTAGTACTAAAATGCTCAGCTAATTCCCTTGGTTTTGATTCCTGCAAAACAAACAAAACCTCAACGGTAATGTGTGAGGATTTTATTTATGAAAAAAAAAAGGAAATTTGAGCTAAGATCCAAACTGGTTGACTAGGACTTGGACCCTAGATCTTGACAAGTTTGATGGTTTCTGGTCTTTTATTTCTCTCTTTATTTAGGTTGACGATCTGACCTCAGAAATATGACTTTGCTGGACAAATTGGTGGGGGCCAATTCTATAACATTATGGCCAAATGGGTTTTTTGCTAATTTGGACAACTCTCTAAAGTATGAGGCTGTCAATTAAGAAATTGTCAAATTAAGCTATCAGATGGAAATGATTCAATCCAAACCCAGGAAACCAAACAAGTTCAATCCTTGACTCATTCATACTTAATTTTGGGACTAATTTATTTTGGTGTGTCGCCAAAATGTCTTTTCCTGTGGGCCAATATGCCTCCATATAAGGAACAATAAGAAACAAAATATTTCAAACAATACATCTAAACACCACAGACTACAGTCAAGACGATCCAAAAGTCTGAATGTAGTGAATTACTTTATTTCTTAAAGTTGAGATAATGTTAATTTGATTAATACTCTTAATTTATTCACAGCAGCCATCATTAACATTGACTGAAGTACTTTAGTGGGTTCATTGTTTCTTTCCTCATCTTCTTGATTTGTAATTTCACCTAGATCTAGATAGAATATGGATTATATACATTTATGGATAGTGACATTGTGTTTTATATAATTACAACACGCTTTTATGTATGAATACTTCTAATGAAAGTAACATTAATTCAGAAAATCGTTAATAATTACCTAAAAACCCAAATTAATTAATGGAAAATATTAGCTATTTTTCTAGAACTAGAAGTACTTCCTACCTTTTGAGAATTACTGTTTGATATGCGTGCATAAATTATTTTTTCCTACCAAATTAATGAATGGAAAATATTATCATCATGATAATTAATCAATAATATATACCTGACTGACATGGGTCTTGGCTTGTAGCATGCTAACCTTTTCTGTATGTCTTGGATATGCCGGCCATTCCTTTCCATCAATACCAAACAAGTGCCAAAATTCTGCTATGTCATGCACAGGACCTTTTCTCTGCCCACCACCTTTAAAAGTAAACTCCTCCTATTTTCTAACACCCCCTTCATCACCATCTTTACTCATTTGTGATTTTGATGAAAGCAAAATTTGAAATGGCTCATGGAACTATGAATATGATCCAATCCCATGAACCTTGGACTAACTATTCCAGTCCTGTTGTTGGGTTTCAAAATAATCCAACCTCCAATACTTCCCCAATCCCAAGCCTATTGTAACTTTGGAGAGAGGTGAACTCTCTCAGTGGGTGGAGCATATCACCAAACAGCTCATAGACGACTTGCCTGAACCCGCTGCCACCACCACCACCACAGACACCTTGCAAATCTCGGAGGACTATTTTGTCCCGTCATTCTCTCTCCACCGACTTAATTAGTCCCGAGTAAAATCAGTCTGAGAAGCTATGGTGATCATGACCATGAGCTTCAATGGGGGAATGAGCTTGAGCTCCATGCAGATAACAACATTAGGGCAAGAGGGATGAGCAAGCTTGATGAGCATGGCTTATCACTAATCACCCCTCCTCTTCGAATGCACGGTGGCCATCTCTGTTGACAGACCTCCCGAGGCCCACCGGATGCTTCTTGAGCTGAGCCAGATGGCCTCGCCCATATGGGCCATAATGGACTGAGCACGTGGTGGCCTATTTCGCAAAGGCCATGACTAGTAGGGTTATCAACTCATGGTTAGGCATTTGCTCTCCTTTGGTGAATTCCAAAAGCATTCATAATGCTTTTCAGAGTCTTCAACACAATCTCCCCCTTCGTGAGTTTGCCCACTTCACTTCCAACCGAGCCATCCTGAGGCCTTTCACCCGCCACGATAGGGTTCACATTCTTGACCTCGACATCATGCAGGCATGTGATTTATCCAAATACTTTTATAATTCTCTTGATATATATATTCATATTTTGTCGATATTTATGTGTATTTTGAAAATCAACTAACATCGATGTTGAATACTTTGTGTGCGCAGGGTTTGCAATGGCCGGCCTTGTTTTCCACATCCTCGCGACACGAATGGAGGGCCCTCCGCACTTGCGAATGACCGGTGTGGGAACATCATCGGAAAATTTGATGGAGACCGGTAAACAGCTCTCCAATTTCGCTAAGCGACTAGGGCTATCCTTCGAATTTCATCCAATTGTGAGGAAAGTAGGTGACATAGATGCTTCCATGGTGCAAGTAAGGAGAGGGGAGACTCTCGCCGTGCATTGGCTTCAGCATTTCGCTTTATGACGCAACCGGCCCCAATTGGAAAACAATGAGACTGATTGAAGAACTAGCACCAAGAATTGTGACATTGGTAGAGCAAGACATGTCACATAGTGGCTCATTTTTGGACCGTTTTCTTGGGTCACTACATTACTATTCGACCATGTTTGACTCACTAGAGTCATATTTACCTGGCGACAACCCTAGCAGGCACAATGTGGAGCACTGCCTGTTTTATAGGGAGATCAACAACATTTTGGCAGATAGAAGGGGCCGAGAAGGGGGGAGGACAAGTTCAGGCAGTGGAGGAGTGAGCTTGGGGGAGAAATGGGTTCATGCAAGTAGCGATGAGTGCCAATTCAATGGCTCAAGCTCAGTTGATATTGAACATGTTTCCTCCCACACATGGGTATAGCCTTGTGCAAGGAGATAGGGACTATTAGGCTTGGGTGGAAGGAAACTCGTTTGTATGTTGCTTCTGCATGGACTTGTTCTCATGCTTCAAGGTAGCTATGGCTAGGCTATTTAGATTACAGATTTATTTTTTTGGGTATGTTTAAAAATTCTCGAGACCTTATGTAATTTTAGAATTTCACCTCAAGAACTATGTGTTTTTTTCCCTTTCAAAAAGATTAAATTAGGTATAGAGAATGGAAATAATTTCATTATCTCAGAGTTCTTATGTAAGAAATTAGGAATGAGTGAAAACTGTAACGAGCCTCTCCTTAAAAAGAAATTCAGGGGATGGATTATTAAAAATTACATTCCCGTTCACTTTAACAAATTTTCGATTCACAGACACAAATTTCAAGTTTGTGTAAACTTTATTTATATCAAAACTTGGGATAATTAAAAAAAAACAATTGAGCTCCTTCCCTGTAAACCATGATATTGTTCTAAGTTTCCATAGAAATAAAATTTATGCAATGAATCATAAACCACCTCTATAAAGAGCAGAGTGTGAGCCTTTTTCTTATCAAACACACCCAAAACAAAACAAACAAAGAAAATCCATTTGAGAATTCGTCTAGGTCAAAATGTCATCTTAAAGAACTGTCCTTTGCATGTTCTTGTTGCTGGTGGCTACCAATCTTCTGTTCACAGAAGCCACCTTTGACCCGTTGCCATCTCTTCAGGATCAACTTCCACCAACACCAGGTCCTGCTTGGGGTAATTTTCTATTCTATAATGTTCCACATTTTTGCTTCTCTTTTTTTATTTATTAAATATTTATTTATTTATTTGTATCTAGAAATCGTAATGTTCAGTCTTTTGTTTGAATTCTTATTAGTTTATTAAAATATTTATTTATTGAGATGCAGGGTGCCCCTGGTCCATGCAAGAAATACTGCCTCAGCACTGCAGCTGGGATTAGGCCAGTGTGTGCAAGATGCTGTGAAGATGATGACCTTGAGATATAAAATCATGGCTGTGATAATTTTAAGGTTATAGCATATAATTGCGAATAGAATACCACAGCTGAGGTGAATCTCAAAAATCAAAGTGCTCATCTTTGTTTTTGTTTTCTTTAATACAAGCGATATTGGGAGAGCTCTTCTTTGTTTGTTCTGAGCTTTGCTAGCCATGTGACCAGGGAAAAAAATTGTAATGAAAGCTCATAATGCCATTGCCAAAGAAGCATTTGGTTCAAAATTTTATGTTTCTAGAACCCTAGTAACTTTGACTTTACATAATATGACACCATGCTTCTCTGTTTTCTTCTCTCTCTGTTTGTTCTATACGGGGCAAGTATCCAAGCCGATGCCCAATAAGGTACCTTGCTTCTC
The DNA here is from genome assembly GCA_018703695.1 of Prunus fruticosa. Lineage (NCBI taxonomy): Eukaryota > Viridiplantae > Streptophyta > Magnoliopsida > Rosales > Rosaceae > Prunus > Prunus fruticosa. Next base: position 40,608,363 of record CM031924.1, on the reverse strand, counting down.
TGTTTTGGGGGGGGGAGAGAGAGAGAGAGAGAGAGAGAGAGAGAGAGAGAACTGAAGGTCCCATGTTGTCACCAACTCACCAACACCTGGGTGCAAAACTTCAGTAAACGGTTGATATCCCAGGAAATTATCTATTGCTTCACAGTCTGCAAGCCAACAAATCAGTTTCTAAATCAACACTAATGATATACCCAAGAAGATAATTACAAAAAGAAGAGAGCCTCTGTGAGAGAGAGAGAGAGAGACATAAACGTGATAAAAGGAGGAAGAAAATACCTTGAGGTACTTTTTTGAATCCTCAATGCCTCATTACATGCCTTTTTAGCATCCAGATTTCCAGTTATGTCACCTAGGATCTGGAGACCAATATGAGATAAATGAAGATATAAATATAAGTAAACATGAGTGTGCACCTGCACCTGCACATGAGAGAGAGAGAGAGAGAGAGAGAGAGAAAGAAACCTTGACAACATCATCTAGACCCGTAGCCTCCTTTAAAAGTTGCTTTTGCTTGGTCTCAAGAACACTTGCAACAAGAAAAACGGAAAGTGCACCATGTTTTTCTGTGTATCCTGTCTTCACAATGTTTCTCTCAAACTTGCCGTATCTGCTTTAGTTCTTTGTCATTTACATTTGATGGTGTGGCACCACCACTTGGCACTTCATATGATGAGAAAATGTTTGGGTTGTATTCCATGGCCCACATCAGCTGAAACCAATCTATATTACTGTCTTAAAACAAGCTTATGAATGAAGAGCAAAGAAAGAAACTCCCAAGACATTAATTACATTCAGACTCATGAGACCTAAAATTTGAATTCACATCAGAAATTGACAACATGAATGCGACGAAATCTCATCCATCATCCATAAGGAAGTAGCTATTTATCAATGAAAAGAGAACCCAGTTAGGGAAATGAGTACAGTTTTCCTCCTCACCTCCCAAAGATACAGTGAATCCACAAAGGAAAACTCTCTTCGGAACAGGACCATAAGCATGCGAAATGCAAATAAATATTCCCCACCATCTAGATCCTCTGACAATAACAAGGAAATGGAGTTTTAGCTGAGTACTAAGGGCCTGTGTTAGTGGACATGCATAAAGGAAGTCTTACCAAGGTGCTGATGAAGTTTAGGATCAATAGTTTTGATTACTTGGGAGAGTGTACTCAGCTGAGATTGCACCCCAATGGAACTAGCACTGCACCTAAAATTTTCTCTCTGTTTTCGAAACAAAAGCAGGAATCTGAATTATACCCTAATAGAAGCATATCACAAGCACCAAACATCTAACACATCATTCAAAAAATAAAGAATAAAATAATAATAATCAGCCTCAAGGTCCCCAAAAGACCATTAACAACTTTCTTGTCATCCATAGATATCTATCAGAGCGGAATTAGAAACACCAGATGAACAAAACTAAATGAGTATTTAATTAGTCGATTTACAAACCAAACCCAACTATTCTTCAGAATATGTTGAATGCATTAATTTGACTAAGGTTTAAGAGTTGATTTAACTATAGCAACTTGCCTACTTTTAACCTACTTTTAGCGCCTAAGATTGAATCATGTTGGCTAACCTTCTAGGCCTGCCAATCATCCATCTAAACATCCTCACATCCATTCTCGGTACATTTTTCTCGACTGCCCAAAAGGGTGTACCATCACTTCAGGCCTTCCTCTTGTCCTTCTAAAGCCCTCTACTAATCATTCAGTTCTCCATTTTGGTGTTCTGACATCCATTCTAGTCTACATGATAAATTTGAATAGTCAGGACTCAGTCTGCATTTTCATTAAATTTGTGTTCATAGTACCAAAAGAGTAAGACAACCAAAATTGCTCATAATGGCACTAGAAGGCAATTACTAGATCCCAGTGTCATTATATACTACCTGTTAGGAATCACTCAAAACAGGTTCATGGAAAATTAAAAGTAGAGTCAAACAACACTGGTCCATCCAAACATGCAATTCAATAATAGTATCATCAAGGGAAGAAATATTAATACCAGCCTTCGCATCGCACGTTAGAAACACCAAAAGGCATCTGCTTCATTGTCAATAAGAATTACCATTGGCGAACATATATCATTCATTCCTGCTCGCAAATGGCCATTATAACTGTCACCTATACTATTCAACTTTGATAGAATATCACTGAGATTCAGTAACTTCACCTTGAACATAACCAATATCGTTCTCCACCCAAGCATAAACTGAAAGAATGTCCCAAAGTTTTGCCTGATTAGCTTGACTCTCATAAAAGACAAGTGATCGATCTGTGCGAACAACATCCAAACCTACAAGCCAAATCCCCCAGTTGAACTTGAGTTAACCACTGTTAAAAGTTAACACAAGTTAAAATAACCATAAGATACCAAAATAGATCAGATTCAGAATTTGAACTATAAAAAAATATTAAAAAACTAAATTAAGTATTAACAAAAGGTAAAATAACCATTAGGTATCCAAATATATATGTCTCAGAATATTAACCATTATGACAAAAGTTAAAAAGTATCATACATATCAATGTTGGACATTCATGCATGAATAATAAGTGTAAAACATGTCCCTCAAGAAAAGAAATACAGAAGTGTCAAGTTAAGTTAGTGTTCTGGTTTTCTTCCTTAATCAGTTAAAGGACATTTGTTGATCATTTTACTGAAAGCAACACCCAAAAGAGTGAAAACAACAGAAAACTGAGATTTTATCAAATGGGTAGGTTGGATCTTAGGTTCAAAACTTATCCAAAGAATGTAGATTTGCAACACGTACAACAGATATATACCAATTTGATGCAAGAAAGCTTCCACTGAATCACTTTCTTGTCTAAAGTAGCATGGTTTGCATCCCCTCCATTGTTACTTATATTGCCATTTGCTGATTCTTCTATTGGTTGGCCATCATCTGTGATGATTGGTGTTGTAAGAAATTTTCCACTGCCAATAACTGGAACCATCTTTTGGCATTCAGATTTCAATCTACTGTACTGCTCCCTAAAATGGTCAACATTATACATGAACTCACAATATTCAATCAAAATAAAGATTGCAGGATGGACAGCATGCCAATAGGATTTTTTATTTAAAGGAAAAAAAAAATCAACATAACGGGAATTGGAATATAGATAACCACTTATACCTATATGGCAACTCAGATGTAGAATTTTATAAACAAAGGCTTGAACCTTAAAGGGCATATGGCTCACAAAACAAAGGTTCAATGGGCTGGAGCATGATGGAAAAGACATAACATGTATGTAGGTAAGCATGAATAATGCAAAAACAACTAACAGTTGTCATAAAAAAGAATCTAAAGCACCTGGATGGCATAAAGATTTAAAAATTTAATAGTTAAAAAAATATATTTGAAAAAGGCAAAGCATGAAACCAAGTACACAGTAAGCAAAAGGGCCCCAATGATCCAAGGAAAACCAGCTTCTGAAATCAATAGCATCTATTGAACTATAGAAAGATGAAGATCAGACAAATCTGGATGATCTAGAATCCATGAGAGGCACAACCTAGAGACACCAACTGGAATAGAAATGGATTCTCTACCCCTTCAAAGGCCACTCATCCCTGTTATATGCCATATCAAAAAATAAAGGCACTGCTCTCCAAGCCTCACTTACCTGCACCCCTCTTAACTTCCAAACAACTACAGCACAGTCTTATGTATAACACTAAAAGAAAAACTAATATAACTGAAACCCCTTCTTGTAACTAATATAACCCTCTAAACATGTTACAGACAGCATATGAGGAGCGAAGTATACTCTGTTGCTTTTGATAGTGCTTAAATTGAGAGACATATTAAATCAGAATTAAACAAAATGTTTTACCTCCGGTGCTGCCTGAGCTGATTCCGGTCATCAAATGTGCTATTTGGATCAAAGCAACCTAACAAGAATTCCCAGACTACACCTTTGATTTCAGGATGGACACCCTAGTATAATAAATGAATTAAGAAGATATATATACTTAATATCATACACATACAATTTTTAACTTACACCAAAGGAGCAACATGTATGGTGTATCTAACACCACCAAGAATAAAAATATATTTGATGTGTTTGTTAAGAAAAAATTATGTCATGTATTTGTTATATCCTACATCTACATGCCAACAGAGACATAAAACAACACCCCAACCCCCCAACAAATCCCAAACAAAAAATATATATATATAGGAGAAGGTTACCCCTCGTTGGATTAATTCTTAGTATTTTGGCTATATCCAAGTGACCGTCTTCAGAGAAGGCAGCATTCCATCTTCTTGCACTAAGAGTTTTCCCAGCCTGCAAAATTTTAAAGTTTTAAACATGGATCATATACATCCATAGAAGTACAATAAGTAATCATACTGTGATTGAGCAGTAGTGGTGCATAACTGAAACTTGGCAATGAAAAACACTAGAATATTATGTTAGCAGCAATAATTAAAGTCTTATATAAGGTGATGTTGAACTGAATTGTGTTATAAAACTAAACAATATATTAGCAAACAAAATGAAGTGAAAAGGGCACACCCTGAGCCTAAACCGGGTCTTCGGGACATCAACTTGGCATTCTGGTCTAATTGGATAGAAAACATCCAACTCAGCTGTCGAAGCTTTCCTCATAAAAAACAACGCCATTGTCTCTCACAACCAAGCATCCAAAAATCAATTCAATCCCTTTCAGTTTTTCTTCGGTTGGGAACCAAAACTAAAATAAAGAGTCAGTACCACTTAAACATAAACAAACCAGAAACACTAAGAAGATCACATATAGTCGAATGATGACTTAAAGGGAAGTAACACAAACATATAGGATCCCAATACATTACCATCCAAATGGTACAAACAACCACCATTATACCCAAAATCCCAGATTTTCTCAACATTATGATTTATATCATCCCTATGAAAAATGCAAGTTTTTACATGTCAATATCTCAAAATCAATTTTTAAGATAAACCCAAAATTCCCTATAACTTAATATTCGTTGTAATGAATCAAATAAAATACAATTTGAACATTAAGATTCCAAAGAATGCATTTTGAACCATCCATCCTATAACAAAAGGCCTTGAATAAGAGAAACCCAGATTCACATATCTTGTTTTGTTTCTAAATATCACATGCATACAACATCATTCAAACATGTAGATTTATGTACCTTCACTAACTGGAGTCTTAGAAATTCATATTTGAATTGAAAATGCTTCAACCTCCTTGAGCTTCTTCAAGATGATAAAAATCACACACAGATTAGAGAGAGAGAGAGAGAGAGAGAGAGAGAGAGAGAGAGAGAGAGAGATGGGAGCGAAGAAGACACGAAAATATTATAGAAAAGGACGTTGTAAATACATCTGCTTTAACGGTATTTTTTTTATTTCACAAGCCCTTTTTGGGATTATAGTTAGCCCAAAGCGGCAACAGCCAGCCCCCACCATTTTTACACTGAGCCTGACTCTGTCAAAACGAAACCATTGGGGCACTTATTCAAATAAAGTATAAATAGGTCCTAGTTGTAAAAATAAGAATATGTAAGGGCACGCAAGAAAATAGAACTATTCTTACACACTCTAGCCAATAGAATTACGACCTAAGAAATTCTATGATAAACTCGACCGCAGGTGATTGGGTTCAGCTTGAACAAAACCCTATTTCTTCACATCTCAAACCCTAGCTCGGCCTCTTTCCTCACTCATCTTCTCCGACTCCTCTGCCCGACTTTTTTCAGAGGATCTGAAAAATGCCGTTAAGAGATACGTTGAGATCGGACGAGTGGCCCTCGTCAACTACGGGAAAGACTACGGCAGGCTCGTCGTGATCGTCGATGTCCTCGACCAAAACAGAGTATGTTGTTGCGTTTATTTACGCAAATGCCTTTTTTCTCAATCCGTTTAGGTTCAAAGCTTTCTAGTTTACCATTTAAACTTGTGATTAAAATAGAGGGTATGCGTTTGTTGTTCTTTCAATGCTGGTTTACTTTGAAATAGATGGGTTGTGGAATATTTACAAGCAGCACAACATAGCACACATGCATTTACCATTGAATACTTACAAAGTGTAATGCTTTTTCACAAAATAAAATAAGTTCGAAAAATCGGCCTAGGCGGCGCCTAGGCGCTAGGCGGGAGGACACCACCGCGATTTCACCCTAAACGTTAGGGGTAAGCGCCAGGGAGTTAGGCGGTTCTGGGGTCTGGGCTGGTCGGTTTAGCGTGTGTCGTTTGATACTGAATATTTAAGTTTGTTTTTCTGGATTAAGCGTGTGTCGTTTGATACTGAATTTTTAAGTTTGATGTAAGAACTTAGCAGACCTGCATTTTATTTTGCAGGCTCTTGTTGATGCCCCTGACATGGTGAGGACCCAATTGAATTTCAAGAGGCTTACTCTCACTGATATTACCATTGACATCAAAAGGGTTCCTAAGAAGAAGACTCTGATTGCTGCCATGGAGGCTGCTGGTGAGTTTTGAGTGATTATGGAAAGATGAGGATTTAAGTCGTCTACCTTTTTTTTTTTTTTTGCTAGTTCCCAACTGAGTTGAGTTTTCATATTGTGGTTGGTAGACGTAAAGAACAAATGGGAAAACAGCTCGTGGGGCAGGAAGCTGATAGTGCAGAAGAGAAGAGCTGCACTAAATGATTTTGATAGGTTTAAGCTCATGTTGGCAAAGATCAAGGTGTGTTTTTGATCTCTCAAACTTGTATTATCCTGAAAAACTGAGATTCCTCTTCTTTTTTATTTGTAGTTTGTATGTTAATAAGCTTTTTATTCGCTGGGTGAGAGGTTGATCAAACCTTTGAGGGTTAGGTTTTCATTCCTTTCCCCTTCCTTTTCTCCACCCAAGGCCCCCCTACACTCTTTTTGGGTGGAGGAGCTAAATTCATGAATGTTAGACTCTGCCAATTAGGTATCTCTTGCTTTTAAGATCCTTGTAATTTCTACCAGCAGCTAAAATTGTTTATTCAATTTTAATTGCATGGTAGTTGTAAAACGGCTTCTAGAATTATAACTTGGTCTTTCACACTTAGTTATTTCTTAATGCGCGGATGAAGATTGCATCCTAGCTCATGCATACAAAGAGCATGAATCTTTAACACAACGTAGATAATTAAACTTTTAAAAATTTGATCTGATAACCTTGTTTTTTGGGTCTCAATGTTGACTTTGTGACCTGGTATAACTAATTAATAATTATGCTTTGTTTTTGTGTTTGTGCAGAGGGCGGGAATCATCAGGCAGGAGCTAACGAAACTCAAAAAGGAGAGTGCAGCCTGAGTCTTGAATCTGTACTCTTTAGTCTTTGCAGCCTTGTTGCAATATTTTTGAGTTGTCTCTTTATGTTTTGATTCGTAGTGGTGGCAGTAACTTGATATTTTGGTTAGGTCATAGTTATTATGAGTGGGAACCAGCCACAAGTGATTATAAACCTTGTATGGATTTTCTTTGAAATGAAATGGAGCCAAGGAACTTTCCTTCTCAATTTTCTTATATCTTGTTGAATCATATTTGTGGTCAATTTGATAGCCTTCATATTCCACGTCTTCATTTTTTGATCTGGTTTGTAAACGGAGAATCTAACTCCTCTTGTGTACAGCCTTTGAGGAAGGTGCAAGGGGGCAACGGTAATGTTGTGGAACTTGTTAAAGGTGCTGTTATGCCTCCTTGGCTGAGAGGAATTGTCTTTAAAATAAGTTAGAACTGTCAAATTGCGCAGATTTTAAGCGGGACTATCTGGAAAAGTTTAAAGCACTTTTAAGAGCATTTGGCCAAAAAAATTAAATGTTCTTTTATGCAAAATCACTGTAAAAGTGCTTTTGGGAGAAAGTACTTTTTCAATAAGTTTTCTGATAAAATTTACAAAGGGCTTCTAATAATAGCATTTCTTAAAAAATTGCTTACGAGCAAAAGTGCTTGTATAAAACCTAGAAAGTCAGTAAATCAAATAATCTCCCCCAATGTTCGACTCGTAAGTCGTGACCAATCAGAACAATAATTTTTACTTTTATTTTTTTGAAGAAAAAAACAACTGAACTTATAAGCGGGTTACCAAGGCTTTGTCCAATTGAACAGAGCATGGCCAAGACAACGAAGCCTCAAACTCCTGCACATTTTCCTTTTCTTCATTCTTTCAATTAAAAAAATCCAATAAAATAAGCTATGGACAAGGTATAAAGCCAGAGAAAGCAACGAGAATAAAATGGTTTGGGGGCTGTTGGACCAAAATAGAACATCTGAGCAAAATTACAAGGCACTTAAGTTTACAAAGACATACTTGCCAGCCACCTTGCCTTGACCTACAAAGAGGCACCAGAAGAAAAGCAACCAGATGGTGAGCTGCTTTTGGAAACAATCTCACTCCTTCAATAACAGCATGTACTACTGTCACCTCGTCGATGATTAATTGTACTCTCTCCTGTTGCAAACGAGCAATTCACTGTAGAATTCCAGTTTGTACCTCCTTGAATTTCATGAAAGGGCAAGCTCATTGTCTATCACACAAAATGAGTGCCAAGGTTGCTTGAATACGGTTGATGAAGGTTACATGACCAAGCTTGAGATTTGATGTCGAACAGGACTACAGCCGCTGTGCCATTGAGCATTTTGACATAACAAATGATTCTTCATTGAAATGAACAACTTTGACGAGGCATCTGAAGCTATCTCATAGGCAACTGCATAAACAGAAAAACATCAAAGAACTCAGTTAACTAACACACATGATTTTGCTGCTGTGTACAACCTAAACCTAAGAAATACTAACTTCTACAAGGATCATTCATCATCTCTAAGAATAGAGATGCATAGATTCTACACACCCTTACTACATGTTTGAATTTAGCAAGTTGCTATGACACATTCACATTAGGCTCTAAGATCTAAGAGACAAGCAAGTGCTGATTAAAAAATAACATATAGCGAACAATTTTTCTTTCTCAATTTTCCTCTCTTCATCTCTACAATTGAAATGAATAATTCAAGCCTCTGAATTCACAACAGAATTAGAACAATTTACCAAATTAAGGGGTTGTTTAAGCCTCCCAATGAAATTGCAAGCAATGAGGTCTATTGGATCCTCTGCTCGAGAATTAGGGTAATGACCCCAATTGAGATGCTAGAGAAACTTGTTTAGGCTCAGGAACAAAATATTTTCTGTTATATCACCACAAAATCTCAATGTAAAAGCTCACCTTCTTGAACTCAAAAAGGAGCCTCAAGTGATTCATCCCAAACTTCTACACTTCCATTAGAGGCATTCTCACCATCTTCTTCCATTGACAGCCTTATATATTCTCTGTGTGCAAAGCGGTCCCACTCTGTCAAAGTTGGATCCTCGCGTTCCTGTTCAATCCAAAATGCCAGTGCACCATTATTGTTCCAGAAAATTAAAACGGTATTTTATTTTTTTTAACTTTCTAACGCGTAGTCATTAGTCATTCAATAGTTTAAAACACCAATTACTGCAAAAATACCTGGCGAATAAGAAATGGATCACGACTTTCAAAAGCTATAAACTTATTAAGGTTGAAAAGGATATTGAAGACATTTCCTGAAAGTTTGCACCCTTTCAAGTCAGCTAGTGTGAGATAACCTTCCCTCTGCAAGTAAGATTTCAAAAGTAGTCCTGTCTAGTGAGTAACCGAAAGCAAGATCTGGCATATAACAATATCAATGATGATGACGATGATATTTGACCTCTGGTGCAATCATGTCAACTATTTGGCACAAAATATCCTCGAATAGAACAGGTTCTTGGGCCATGCATTCCATACGATGCAGCTGCTCCTCATAAAAGAACTGCAACTCATTGGGTGTAAGGACTCCATTTCCATCCAAATCTATACATTTGAACCTACAAAATAAGATTGGACTAAATAAATGTGGAAAAAAACAGAAATTACTGGGAGCATAGCATCAGAAAACCAGGTTGGTGAATCAAGGCTCGTCATCACAGCAATGTTTATGGTATATGTATGACTTATCTCCGAGACTTTACGCATGCTAAAATCTCATATTTAAAGAATACTAGCACCCCAACAAGCACTTCAGGCATATAAGATTGCTCCTTACGTACTGAGTTTTAATTATAAGATTTTTTTTTTTTAACGGAAGGTGAGAAAATTATTTATAATATTTGAATTCAAATGCCTCTGATAATTTCCATGGAAAGTGGGAATAAGATTTAAAAGTCAAGAGAAGTTCACAGGAAAAGGGAAGTTAGTTTTCCATTTTACAATTTTAATCTGTAAAATACTGATAATTTATTTTAAACATATTGCAAAAGAGTACATTTCAGGAATTTAGAATGTTTCCAAGATTTGGATTAACGTATTGAAACATTGATTCACTCTTTTCTTGGCTAGATACCTACTATTTTCACTTAAAAAAAGGAACCTTGACTCTGCTTCTAAAATATCAAAACTTCCAAGCCATATGAAATTAGCAAATGGAAAAAGAACAAAGAAACAAGAAACATATACCAATACTCAAGGCTAGGCTCACACGACTTATCCTCCTCTGACAGCATGAAGTAAACAAAATCTTCATAACCCATCTTCCCTTCAACCTTGCTAGTAAACTTTCTCGGAATCTGGAATGGAATTGAGCAAATACACAATCAACATGGAAACCTCATGTAGGTAAATAATTTGTTCCAGAAGTTTGTGGAGGAAGCTATAGTATATATACACCAACCTGCGAAAATACTCTGTCAACAATCCTGTACGTAAGGGCATGGTTACCATATCTAATGAGGTTCTCTTTGTCAATCAAGAAATCATGGTCTGTGTCCAGCTCCCAAAATTTGCAGTATATAACATAAAAATGTTCATAAGAGAAGTACCTGAAATTTGACAGAAAAATAAAAACATGGTTTAGTATTTTTGTTATCACAATTTAGTACCTGAAATCTAATATATAAAAATTTGTTGTTCTTAAGTTCCTCCAAAATATCTTTCAGCCACAATTAACTTCTTCCAGGTAAAAAAGGGTCAAACTATTAAGGGACATTCTCCAATAAGTATTTAAGTTAAGAATTGGTTACATACTTCTAATCTCAGCCATTGGATAGCATCTAAGAGACTACCAACACATTTAATGAATGTAATCCAACAGCCATGATTAGAAGTATGTAACCAATCCTTAACATAAAATACGTATTGGAGAATCTCCCAACTATTAAAACATTACAAAATCCAAAATAAAAACTTTCAAAAATACTCATTACACCACCACCCCGAGGGTGGCAAAAGCACACAGCTCACAGGTCATATATATCAACTGTAATTTGTACTTGAAATTTCATGTTGATAAACAAACCTCAGAACTTTGTTAATGTCCTCTTCCTCATCTGCATGTTGCATGGCAGCAATTAGATTTCCTCGTTTCAGCTCCCTGAGGGTAAGGCGACCGTTTCCTGATCTATTTATGTAGTAAAATATTCTGTATATTACAGTTTCAGCTGGGGTATTGAAAATGAAGCTTATGTAAGAAAACATTCGTATGAAAAAACAAAAAGTAATCTTAAATAGAAAAAAAGTGAACCTAATGTAACAATACATGCTTTTTATGGCAGTTTTTAAGTACCTCCAGTCAATCATATATTACATCTAGGATTTGCAATATTTGTTTAAAGCAATAACAACTACTGACGTCAACCAGATTGTTCGCAACAGTTTCTGATAAAACTCTTTTATTTCTTTTCAAATTTTGATCTTAACAAATAATTATACCTGAAAAGGACAAGAGATCTTAACCGGATATAACTATGCATACAAAAACAGTCTCTATTCTATAATCAACAGAACCATGCAACCAGTTCTGATAAGTGAATTATAAACCTTACTCTGGCATGGAATACATAAAAACAGTCAATCATTATTTCACTTACGTAGAAGTACGAAAAACATACCATATCTTTCTTGAAATTCAGGAGTTCCATGTAAAAATTCCAACCCTGGATGGGTTGCCACAAGCTCTAGAAGAATTGGTTTGAAGTCTACCTGCATTGACAATACAGACAAATAATTGTAAAAGATACAAATTACACTGCAGAACCAAAAGGTCTGAAATCAAAGGCACGTAACTGACATAAATGGTCATTTAACAGCGCAGAAAACCAAAGTTCCATGTCCCTATACCAAATAGATAATAGTTTTAAATCATACCTGAGTAAGGTAATTGCTATCAGACTGCTTTAGAATTTTAAATATTTGAGTAGCAGTATCCAGTGTCAGCATATTGCCATCGACCCAATATCTGACGAATGCATCCCTACAAACAAATTATGCAAATCAGCAAATAATTATATATATATATATATATAACAAGAAGAAGAAAAGTAAAACATAGAAACAATATAGGGGACTTGTATAGTCGTGGTTCTATAAGTAAGAGAAGCCTGTCTATTAATGAATAAAAAAAATACAACAAAAGGTAGAAGGATTGCAAATAATATTTACACTGGGAATATGTAGGATCAAGCTGGGGTCAAATAAAAATTACAATTCTTTATCATCAAATATAAACAATAGGAAGTGAGCTACAAATATCAGGACTTCATGTTTCTATATTCTTGTCTTCTAGGAGGCTCTATACTTACACCCTTTTCTTTATTCATATCTTCAGGGAGAGACAGAGACAGAGACAGAGACAGATAGCTGCGGGACATAATCGCCCAACAACAAACACATGAGAAGAAGCATTACATAGATCTTTTCTTCCAGAGATTACAAATTGAGGTCCCATAAACACTAGGTCTAATTGTTTCTAGTAAGCTTAATTACATTTTCTGCATACCTGGTCACTATCCCGCTGCAGCTAGTATCTATCTTTTTAAAGATAGCAGAAGAGAAAAATGTTGGTAGCTTGCATAATTCCTTCGAAACCAACTTAAACTCTGCATAACCATGAAACTAACATCAACTCCTTGCTTTCAATGGTTTCAGTTTCACAAATCTCTAAGAAGTGGATTCACTAGGGGGCAGAAAAAATCATTAATTCTAAAAGGGGAATTTATATATCAGATACACATCTCACCATGAAGTTGCAATCCATCCATATGACCACCGAAAAGGTCATTAATTCTAGAAAGACAATGCTCCTGAAGTTCCTTTGGTGGTGGACGGCCATTTTGAAAATAGAACTGCAAGCATATTAAATCATACAACATTATGAGCATTAATTCTTCAATGTTGACATCACAAAAAGACCCCAGCATTCAAGTTCACAACTAAATTTCAACCTCACAATATTTACAAAAAGAAAATAATAATAATAATAATAATAATAATAATAGAGCAATTAGAACTGCGTTCGACCTGAGGAATGGCTTCTCGCACTGGTTCACTAACCACTTTTAGCGGAGATCGCAGAGAAGAAGGACTAGTTTTCAGCTTTGAAAAGCGAGGAGAACCAGAGGAACTTCTCGGTGAAAGTGGGGGTGTACTTCCAGCCTGAAACATGGAAGGTAATGAATTGCTCCCGGCAGCATTTGCACTTGAAGAGTTCCCAAGGGCACTGATGGGAATGCCTGCAGTTGCATCGTCAATTAGAGATTTCACCTGTCAAATCAAACCGCAAAACACCATCAGATAACATCAACTATTATTACGTCTACCATACTCATACATAAAAAATAGAGAAAAATAAAAACCCTTTACTTTAGTGACAAAAACTATTATTTGTAAAATGGAAAGTAATAACATCCCTGAGGCAATTACCAACAGCGACAGCTCTACTATAATTAAAGTACGAAGCTAACAATGGAAACCCTGTACTTATCCAAACAAGAACAAGAAGCTATAGCTTTGAGGACCAGAAATGCACATTGATAACAAAAATTGTACATAAACAAAAAAAGTAAGCAATTTACCAATCGACCGGTTTGAGGAAGCGAAAGCCACTGTGCGTACAAATCCTCGGCAATTTGGGGACTAGCTTTAAGCGCAAACGGAGACAATTCCGGGAGCTGTAAAAGCTCAGGATCGAAAGAACCAACATCTCCTACAACCGCGTCTATATCCATTGAGAATTCAACTCTTCAATTCCTAAAATCATCACAATCGGTGACTCTTCAACTCTTATCACAATCCTACCCAGTCGCTTTCTCTGGGGCTCAATTCTCAACACAAAAATTCAAAAACCCTAGGTCGAAAACGAAAAGTCTGAAACAAGAACGGAGCTTTGCTTTGAATTAAAACGAAAAACCCTAGGTTCCCCCCAACAGAATAAGATTCTAAAACCAGTTACCAGTTCTCTTCTCCGATGCTCTGTGCGAGCGAGCACTTTCTTCAATTCTGATTCTCACCACGAATGCTCTGCTGCCGCAAGACTCAGAACCCGCCAAGAAACCTCGTGGTTTCAAGCGGACATTTGCGTCCCGGAAATCGGAGAACCGCGGCCTGAGAGTTCGTGTCTGAAGTGAAGACTTGGGAAGACTGAGAGGGTCTTTTTTGGGCACTGAGAGAGAGGAGAGAGAAAGAGGAGAGAGAGATTGTAAGAAGAAGTGAAGAATAAATATTTGAAGGCTAAAATAGAGGGGCGGCGAGCGTGAGGATGAGCGCCACGTGGGCCTTTATATAACGGAAACTGCCGCCCGGACCCGGAGACTTGCTCGTCAAGGTCTGACTATAAATCTGTTGTTGTGTGAATTGAATGAGTGGGCATGGTGAGCCCAAACCTCTCTTCAATTAGCTCAACTCAAAGAAAGAAAGACAAATTTATTTGTTTATGGATTCAATTTTTTTAGTGGTTAAACACATAAATTACATTTTTTTAGTGTATCCTAATAAAAATACTAATATAGTAGAAAACATCACAGATAAAAAACGAGCAGAAAGAAAACGAGAAGGAGGGTGTAGGAAGATTGTGACACGATAAGCATGAGCAGAGTCACAATTCAACGTTTGCAGGGAGCCATAAGCTGAATTTTGATCATTTTTCCTTAGTATCTTTCATATGATACACATAATACTACATGGAGGAAAACAAAAATGGAGGCCCTATGCCTCCCTCCACCCGGACGATAGGAATAGGATAGTCAATCTCTTTAAAAATATGACGTCATATCTAACAGGATAATATAATTAGATTCTCGTATTCACATGAAAGAATCATAATTTTCATGAAGACAAATCGTTGCATGTTAAACACGTGGATCATAAATATAAATTGTATCTAAGTATAACGTGTATTTCTATAAACATCGTGAAATTCGTGATTGAAGAAGTTAATAGTGGAGTTATGATCTTTCCAACTGGACTTGATATTTTCTATATTACGCATTGGATAGATATAGATAATCATAATTTGTATTAATTTTACCATGATTGCAATGGCGGTTTAGTAAGTATTTGACATCTTTTGTGCATATACAATACAGAATGATAGGTACAATAAAAACCTAATTACAATGGTTCTTATCCTCAAATAGAATTCGGTTTGTGATAATTTTAATATGACATTATTTTTTTTAAATATACGAGGAAGGTTAGCTACTAACGAAAAGAGGGGAAGAGAGACGTTTTTTGAAACTCTTTGCAGCAAATTTCTTTCAAATATATGATCAAATCTTTGTTATGAGTCCACTAACTAAAATGATTAGTAAAGTTAAAGTCTATTTTCCAATCATTATCATTTGTCATAAGAAGTCCCCATTTGAGTCATTGACGGTTTTGTAAAATAACAAAAAGATCCCAATATTTTTGGAAGAAAAACAATCCCAATATTAAAAAAAGAAAAGTCCCTCATCCAAATCCAGGGATATGATTGAAATTTCACAAATCATGAAGGGTCTGCTTGGATATTTACCGCCAAGTCCCTACCTATATAAATAAATAGGAAAGTACCGCAGAAATCTCCACCTTGGTTTGGTCCTCTCTGTCTCTTTCTCCCTCAAAGCTTCACAGCTTGAAGAAGAAATCCCCGCGAGTCTCCGTGTGCTTTGCTTTCTTTGCGACCAATCTAACTGGTACCATGAACATCTTCAGTAAGAAACCCACCGCCAAAGGTTCGAGCTTTCTTAATATTCCGCTCTTTTTTTTTTCTTTTCCCTGTGTGCGATTAAGCTTAAATTCAAGCGTTCTTACTTTCATATAGATCTGAATTATGGGTATAATTTATATTTTCTTAATTTGTTTATATGGGTTTGCATTTTTATCGCAGAGGCTCTTCGGGAGAGCAAGAGAGAAATGGCTAATGCTACTAGAGGTAATATAAATATATATGTTTTTTGGTTTTCATTTCTCAATGTTTGTGATTATAATGATCATTTTCATCATTCATTTTGTGGTAACTGATTTATGATCCTCTTGGACTAATTGAGGCATTGGGCAGTAGTTTTGATATTGCACTGCTTTAATAGACATTATAGGCTGGATTAGATTTGTGATTAGATTGGTTACTGTTCAAGCTTAAATTATATCTTATTTTGTCCAGCTGACCTGTAATTTTACACTTGATGTGTATATCTCATCATGCTATGAATGGGGCATTTCCTTGATTTTAATTTTGCTCATTTGATATATTTATTTTCTTCCCCATTTTGCTTCAGGAATAGAGAAGGAAATTGGAGCATTGCAATTAGAAGTATGTCAAGAGATTCCTGTTGGTGATCCCATTTTGTTCTTGCATTTTTATCGACAGTTTCATTTAATATATTTTACTATCATGTCAGGAAAAAAAGCTTGTTGCTGAGATAAAGAGAACGGCTAAAACAGGAAATGAGGTATTTTCTGTGTTGTATTTGACTGTTTTCATCAGTCCAGGAATACTTGAGTGACTGTGGCAATTGAATCTTATCAGAAGTAGTCAATTTATATTCCCTCAGGCCTTTGTTTTGCATTCTGCAGGCTGCAACTAAAATACTAGCCAGGCAGCTAGTCAGGCTTAGGCAACAGATAGGTAACTTACAAGGAAGTCGAGCTCAAATGAGAGGAATAGCAACTCATACACAGGTGGACTGTGAAATCATCCTATTCTGATTCAACTGTATATGTCGCATTTGTGAGTTGTGCTCTTAGTAAATTCTATTCCATCATGCAGGCAATGCATGCTCAGTCATCAGTTGCTATTGGCATGAAAGGTGCTAGTAAGGCGATGGCAGCTATGAATAAGGTTTGATTGTAACAATGAAATGTAGTTTTCATATTGTAAATTAGACATTAAGGTTGCATCTGATGATGAGATTTAGTTTAAAAGAAGCCCTGCCTAGTGTTGTGTTTAGTTTGAAATGTAAATAAAATCCTAGAGAATTGTGCTTTATTAGTTTGCTTCCTGTTTTTATAGCTAGTAATTCAAGCTCTTTTTAATAACTGAAGTTGTGTGACATTGCAGCAAATGGCTCCTGCGAAGCAGGCACAGGTGATACGTGAATTTCAGAAGCAATCTGCACAGATGGATATGACTGTAAGATTGGTTCTATCTTTAAATTTTTGGTATAGAATTATGTTCATCTCTGCTTTTGGTTGCATAAGTGGATCATAATTTAGAGCTTTGTACATGCAGACTGAAATGATGTCTGACGCAATAGATGATGCCTTGGATGATGATGAGGCAGAAGAGGAAACTGACGAGCTGACAAACCAGGTAAGTCCTAATTGCATTGTGTATTAATTTTTCATTTCGATGAATATATTCATAGACGATACCCAAGAACAGGAAAAGAAAGCATGCTATTCCTCCGAGATTAGATTAATTCCTATTGTTACCTAGGATGTTCTGTATACCTTTCTGAACAAGTTGTTAGTTGAAGTTTGATTGCCATCTTATGATTATTTGGTTTATCTGGTAATGAGACAAGAAAGATTGAGAAGGGGTTGTTTTAAATGATGTGGAAAGTGTTCATATGAGACTGAGAAGCAGTCTCATTCTTTATAGATGTCATTAACTATTGGTCTTGGTACCAGGAATTGACAGAATTTTTTTGAACAGGTGCTGGATGAAATTGGCGTTGATGTCGCCTCACAGGTTGGTATCACTGATTATGCCTTTTTGATTTTTTGTTAGCATGTACTGTACTATTCCCAGTCGTTTAAACTGATGTGCTTTGTACATGATCTATTGACAGCTGTCAGCAGCTCCCAAAGGAAGAATTGCAGCAAAGAACACTGAGGGTGTTGGCAGGTACAACTTCCAATCCCTTTGTTATTGTAATAAGGCCATCCCCAATGGTTGGGGCTCTAAAAAGGGTTTATAGAGCCCCATTTAGAGCTCCGATGGAATCTTTAGGGCTCTAAAGGCATCTCTTCCACAGTGAGAGGCTCTATATTTGAGGCTCTATATTAGGGGTTTGATATTTTTTTTATGATATAATTTAATTTATGTGCTATTTTTGTTTTTTGTTAACTTATTTGCGTTAGTGTTTTTTTTGTGAACATTTCAACCCAAAAAAATAAAAAATTGGACAAGATTTGAAAACATGGTTAAAAAAATAAACCTAGCCATTTAGAACTTGCGGGTTGTAGCCTGAGTTAACTTTACCCAAAAAAATACAAAAAACAATGGGACAAGCTTGTTGCAATTGGCCAATTGATTAAACAAAATAGAAAAAGTAGTCAGCAACTATCAAAATGGGCGAGTATGACTCTGTTGAGTCGCAAGGCAAGTGAGCCAAAAAACTGTTGGGCTGGCAGCTTTTTCCAAATCTGGCCCCCACCGGGTTTCAGGGGCTGCAACCGAGTACACAGATTTAGCTTCAGCTCCGGTTAGGCTCTACCATTTAGAGCCTCAAAAGTATACCATTGGGGATGGTTTTTTTCAGAGAATTGCTATTTATTAGAGCCCGAAGGTGGTGCAGCCCATTTTAGAGCCCCCATTGGGGATGGCCTAAGTTAACTGCCTGAAGATTTTCACTGTACAACTTAAAAGTTATAGTCTTTCTACAAAGTAATTGATGGTTTGGCATGCTTTGCGTTTAAGTATCTCATGACCACATATACACTGGCAGAACAAGAAATTTCTTGTGGAAAGAGCACCTCAAACAAATTAATGTGCCATTTGTAATATGCATTTATCATTGCAGTGGATCTTTTAAACTTCTAATGCTTTTCTTCTTTTCCCGCTTCTTTTCTCGCTTCTTTTCTGTTTTTAATTTGGTTATACGCACTAACGAACTTTCAACTTCTTACAGTTCTGGCATTAATGAACTTGAGAAAAGATTGGCAGCTCTTCGAAATCCATGAGTCGGAGATCAGAAAGCAGAGAAATTTTTGTTTTCTCCCCAGAGTTTGATATTAAATTCTTGCTAGGTTGCACATTGTAAATATTTTGTTGCTCATCGCAATTATCCATTTCAGCGCCACTACATACAACGAAGCTAATACACTTGGGATGTTTGCTGATGTCGATGGATTTGAATTGCTCCTCCTTGTATCGTAAAATGAAGAGCTAACACACTTGGGATGTTTGCTATCAAAGTTTATTTGAGTGGAGCACTATACTAGTCAGTTCTTGTATTGTATCTTAGCGAATGTAACCTTTTTTCTTCTTTTCAAAGCATTTTTTTTCCGGTTAAATTTCAAAGCATCTTATTTCTTAACCAATTGGAAAAGACGTTCATTTGAAAATCACAGTTGTCTAGAATTTAGCTAAGCTAATTTACTTAACAATTAGAATCGCTAAATTGTCCCTGCAATGAGCTCGCATCCGTGCATTTAATTTAATTTGCCATTTACCGACACAAAATGGAAAAGTTTGTGGATGGATTTTAGAAGACTGCAAGGGTTTGAAAATTTCCAACGGGCCAAGCTCAAGCTAGCACTAGTGAGGAAGTTCTTGAAAAGATGTCCTTTACAAACAACACAAACTGGTATCAATTCAAAGTGGGTGTATAATAAAGAAATAGTAATTATTACAGCTAAGAAAAATGTATGTTTCTAATACAGTTACAATGGCCGGAAAGGAAACTCTTGGGAGAGAAAAAAGTGGGAGGAAGAAAAGCCTGGAAATGCTGTCATTAGACATGAAATACGATCGGAAAACGCAGTGCTTAGGTGATATCCCATGTACAAAGCAAGCGAGTTTTGTCTTGGTTTTTTGTTTTTCTTTTTTCAGTACTCATCAAATAGTACGAGGATTTATCCATTAGATGACTGGCAAATATCTATAGTGAAATACTCTCCATTACTTCCTGATTGAAAGAAGCTCAAAGCTCCGGAGAGGATCATCACGTGTGCCTCTTGCAGCTGCAGAGCGCTTGGGTTCATACCCCGAATGACCTCTCTGTGTGGTAGATGGGCGGCTACTGCTTGAGACTAATCGGCTTGTGCGGCCATCACTGTGACTTTGATCACCAGCTGAGGAACTTGGCTTACTGTTTATAATAGGTTTTCTTGAAGTGCTCCCATATCGAGAGGAACTGCGTCCCCTTTCAGAATCATGGTGCTGAAAATACAGCAATAGCATTCCATAAGGATTTTTTCTATAAACAATTGAGAAACAGTTGCACTACTTCAACTTGAATATGAGGATAAGTAAGGAGATGGCTTCAATAAACCAAGTACTGACGTTAATAGTTTGCAACTCTTCCATTCTTTGACTTTACCCCTAATTTCCAATTCTAGTCTTGTTTTCCCTAAGGAAATTGAGTTGAGACCCCCTACTGCAATTGCTTAGACTTAATAACTTGGCCAGGATTCAACTTTGCTTTCATTGAAATTTTAAAACAAAGAAAGGAGGTAACTACAAGACCATAGAAAATTGGTCAAAAGAAGTGCACTGATTATAATTATCAAAACAAAGAATAGCAACTTTTAAGTTTAGACTTGAAATTAGTAAAATTTCCAATTGGGTGCTTGAAATTCTTTTACTTGGTGACTTCTCTACATCCAATTTCAGAGAGAGAACAAATCCACAGGATTAACTTCATGTAGAACAAGCACTCACAAACTGTCCGGGCCCAAAGAAACAAGAAAATAATTAACAATAAAAAATATTATGTCAGATATCAAAACTTTACCACATCTTTGGATGAAGGTGCATCCTCAAAAGACCTGTGTTTCAAATGATCCTGACGTGGACTAGAACCTGAGGTATTTCTCCTTGAAAATGCTTCAACTGCACCTGAGAATCTTTCTCGAATCTCTTTCCCTACTGGATAAACCAATTGCATAAGGGTTTAATAATTATGGGAAACCAAAAAGGAAAATGCTGAGAGTAAAATTGTAGTGTAAAGTTAAATAATGAGCTGAAGAAAGGAAGACATACTAAAAAAATTTAAAGAGGACCAAGTTCTCAGATACTAAATAAATCTTCAAAAATAAGGGAGTAACTGGCTCCTAGCCCAAAATTTATTTATGAAATCAGCAAGGGTCAATAATCCTTATTGTCATTTAATTCAAATATATTTTTTCAAGAGAGAGAAACACCTGAGACTCTTTCTGTTCTTTCCATAGATGGCCCGGCGCTTAAACCTGCTTTTCCATTGGCATGCTAAAAACAGAGAAATGAACTAAATAAGTAATGTTCTTATGAGGTCAGAATTTGCACATAAAATTTCCGAACACTAACCCATCCTCTAGAGCTGCCACCAATCTGAGGGTACTTCAATACAGTCCAGTCAAATACATAGTCAAATTGATAACCTGCAAGTAATCAAAATATTAGCATCCTAACACCAAAGGGGGAAAAAAGGTAAAACACTCAGCAAGCTTGACTTCTAACAAAAGAATTAGGAATCTATAAGAAGATAACCAAATTTGTGGCCGTTACCTTCTCGAATAAATAAATCTCGGAAAAGCCTCTTCAAATAAGAATAATCTGGCTTGTCTTCAAACCGCAATGATCGGCAATAATGAAAGTAGGATACAAACTCAGATGGATGTGATCTGCACAGCACCTGTTAAACATATCTGTGGCTATATTACCCATGTTGCAACTAACAAGAATTCCCAGCACAGAATGAAGATCATTAATAGCAGCATGGTGAGTATGTGTGTGCGCATGTGCATCTACATGGAAACATGTGCATGAATACATATGAACAAACACAACGACATGAACTATCAGGCTAGGCTTGGTTCAAACCTCTATAACGTGTTCATGTCCAAACACAAATATTGAGCCAGCCAAGCAGTCGATGAAAATCAGTGAAAGAGGGTCATCCTAGCTGAGACTTATTTTTGTTCATCTTACAAGCAATGGCAAAAGGGGAGGGACTGGGTTTGCCATCCCTAGCAATCTACATCTGCCCAATTCAAATCTCTGTCCAGTCCCGCCCCAATACCAACACCGCCCCAATACCAACAGACACACACATGCACGTATATATAGAGTTATCCTCTACAATGATGAACACCACAGTAAAAACATAATATAACACACATATCAGGTTCATTTATGCAGTACATATGCAGTTGCTAGTAGTAAGAATGCATACAGGAAGTTGTTACCTCTATTGGAGTTGACATTTTTTTTTCACTGATTTTATCGTACTTTTGCTTTTTTGTGCCAGCTTTTAAACCTTGCCAGGGAAGGCTGCTTGGAGGAAAAGAAAAAAGAAAATACGAAAAAGGAAAGGTGTCAACAATAGAATAAAATACAATGTTGCATACCCAACATCAGGTAGCAAATGGCCAAAAAATATGAAGAACACAAGTGCAAGGACTTTATTTTAACCTTCCTCTTAGGAAATACATTAGAACATAACCAAGAGATTCCAGATCATCTCTTCTGCTTTGCTCTGTACGTGCAATTAAACACAATGAGAATAAGAAATGGAGCATAGTAAGTTGGATCCGGTATTATACATTTACTATTAAAAGTTAGACACCAACATATAACATATAATATCTCTCACCAATTCCAAGGTGAGTGTTAACACTTGCATAGCGAGCAGTGCCTGTGAGGTTCTTGTTCTCCCTAACAAATGGAAAAAAAAGGTAATGAATTTTCACAACAACCATAAAAACCAAGGCTGGCACAAATGAATCAAACTTACAAGACTGAAAAAAAAAAAAAAAAAAAAAAAGTGAAATCCAAGAAATTGGAAAGAGGGGGGGGGGGGGGGGGAAGAGATACTTGGATAATACATAATGCATGACACTAATATATACAGTATTACGTATATGTACAAATGAAGAGAGAGAGAGAGAGAGAGAGAGCACCACCAAGCAGGAAGTAGATCAATAATGTGCTTATCGATATGATGGTCAACAATGAATTTCCATTAACTATAGGTAAATAGAAAAAACAATGGTGGCTGACAAGATAGAATATGTATTAGAACTGTTAAAAGCTTCTTTACTTTTTTTATAATGAAAAAATATATACTTTTGTTTTAAGAAATAGTTCATGCTCAGAAAATTTATTTACTTTCTTTACAACTAGGTCAAAAGGTTATAGTTTCCAGTGCTTTCTTCTTCAAACAAGACAAATGATAAGCCGATGCTTTCTTCTTAAAATAAGACAAAACATAAGCCAATGGTTTCTTCTTCAAACAAGACAAATCATAAGCAATTCCTAGAATCCAAATCCCTCCCCCTCCCCACTTCTTTTCCCCAGTTGAGGCAATACCTAGGCAATAAAAAGTATATCCGTAAGTAGATTCTTGAACCACAAGACAAGTACAACCGTACACAACCCAAAAGCAACTTTATCATAAGCTATAACTCTACAAAATAATTATAATTCACCTGTATGGTATGTGCCTATGAGTCTGAAGATCCCTATACTTCTTTGCTAGACCAAAATCAATAGCATACACCTGTGACAAGTAATGGCAGATATATTACATTTCCAAAGAAAAAAGTGAGAATGGAGTGTTTCTCAATGAAAGATTTGAAATCCCACTTCTAATACCATAGGAGATCCCCAATAGCATGTTTTTCAACAATAAATGTTCAAAAACATGCATGAATTGCTATAATTTGCCTGCACTAACCACAATTACACAAGAAAAATATACCTGATTGGCTTTACGCCCTAGGCCCATTAAAAAGTTGTCAGGCTTTATATCACGGTGAAGAAAACCTCTTGAGTGCATGTACTCAACTCTGTTAATCTGAAAAGATGAAATTGAAGGAAAAAATTATTATCCTGGCAATTTTAGACCATATTTGGGGAAGGATAAGTACTAGTACTTACTAATTGATCTGCAAGCATCAACACTGTTTTCAATGTGAACTTCCTATTACAGTAGTTGAACAAATCTTCCAAACTTGGTCCAAGAAGATCAATAACCATGATGTTGTAGTCACCCTCAACTCCAAACCACTTGAGGTGGGGTATGCCCGCTTCATCACAAAATGACAACAGTTGATCATTTACTATATGTAAATATATCTGTAGGGGAGGGGGGGGAGAGAGAGAGAGAGAGAGAGAGAGAGAGAGAGAGAGAGAGAGAGAGAGAGAGAGAGAGAGAGAGAGAGGGAGGAGAGAGAGAGACTTACTTCCTCCTTGAAGAAGCATATACAATTTTGACTCATAGTGAAGCTGGGGATGCTTGGTCTTCACAGGTTCCTGAAATTTGGAAAATAAACTATCCAATCAAATGCAAGATGATTGTAGACTAACGAGTTGAATGTAGACATTTTACAATGAGGGAATTCAAGGTTGTAATACAATGGAAGTTTATGAGATCGAAATGCATCCATAGCCATAATAAAGAGAGATTTAAAAAAAGATATGGCTTCGTGTCTCTTTTCATTGATAATAAATGAAATGGAAGATATATAACATGAAGCTTCAGTTGTAACTCGAATAGAGTTTGTCGACTAGAAAATCTAATGTACCATTCTTACTCTTATTCACAAAGATTCAAAAGAGAGAGTATTTGATTTATTCTTTGATCTACTCTAGTGACACCAGTGTGTTCTGAGCCTCTTGAATGGAAAAATGACTTGATGAAACATGAAATTAACTTCAATATCCCGTCAGGTATCACATTGAATAATATGTTAGAAAACTAAAGAACGCTTAGAAAATATTTACCCACAAACTAAACATCAGAACAGAATCTACTATTTAAACGTTAATCACATACCAGCTTAACAGCCACCTCCTCTCCAGTTTGCACATTTACACCTGACACCACGACATGAATTTCATTAGAAAAATACCTAAATAAATAAAAAAACCAGAATGATTTTACAGAAGAAAACTGATTACCATACCTAAATAGAGTTCTCCAAAAGAGCCACTCCCAATCTTCCTCCCCAACTTAAACTTCCCAGCAATCACATGCTCCATGATGCAACAATCTTCAATACAGCTGAACCCAAAAGCTCAAAATGGCTATTTTACAAGGATTTGTGCTAATTTCAGCCTTTATTGTGTGCATAACCTCCAACCCACCAAACAATAAACCCCCAAATCTCGAAAAATTCCCAATTGACCCCTCTCCACAGATCAAAACCTTCACTTTTCCCCAATAACTCGGCCTAAGAACCACACGATCAGAATCAAAGCATTAAATTAGCATCAAACGGGATAAATACCGAATCCCAGAAAATCCAATTGGAAAAATCCGACTTTTTCTACAATAATTACAAAATCGTCAAAATTGAGGGTAACTTTTTCGGAAAATCAAGAACCCCCTTTCTCCAACTACATATCCAAAACGCCCCAAATCCGAAATCCTTGATTGCAGACAGCGAATTGAAACCCCAATTACAAGAACATTGACCTACATTGACCCTGAAGCCCTCGAATCCTTCTCCAAACCCTTTTTTAAAAAATTAAAAAAAAAAGTAAAAGTACCAAATCAAATGAGGATCAAGGAGAGGTTTTTGTATTGGGATCGGACACAGAAAGAGACAAATCGATTTTAAAATAGACAGAAAATAGGGAAATTGGCGGAGGAAAAGAAACTGCAGAGAGACAAAGGGAGAAAGGAGAGAGAGAGAGAGAGAGAGAGAGATAATAATAAGGGGGACAGAAGAAGGGAAATGAAGTTGGGGAGATGATTAGAGTTGTTTGTTTGTTTTGTTTTAATTTTATTGTTTTTGGAAATATTTGTTTGTATTTTAAAAAAGAAATTAGGAAATTATAAGATAAGAACAATAATAATAAAATACGAGGGGTAAAGCGCTACCTTCTCAGATTCTGAGTTGCAGCCTAACACGTTTGGGCTGTCTGTGAGTCTGTCAGGTTCTTCAGGTCAAGGCTAGCTTGGAAAAAAAAAGAAGAAAAAAATAAACTTTGCTTTGGTTTCAATTTTTTTTTTTAAACGTGTTCAACCAGAAAAATAAAAAGAAAAAAACGTGCCTGGCCTTCTCTTCTTCTTCTCTAGCTGTGTTGGCTGGCTCTTTCAGATTTAGTTATTTAATAGATATGTGAGGATCTTCCTGGTCCTAATTGTGGGATATTCTCAATATCTCTCTCTCTCTGTCTTTTTTCTGATCTGGAAGTGGTAGGCCAGTCTGGTCTGGTTTGGTCTGGTTACTATTTTCTTGTTAGAAAATCCAACTTTGTCTCAGGCTCTCTCTCATCTTTGTGTGGTGGAGTTTATGGCCCAATTTGGTGTTGGATTTCTCCAGGTTTTGTGTGCTTCAGTTTTTGCATTCATTTCATGTCTCTCCAAGTCCATGACCCAAAAAGGAGAAGAAATAAAAATAAAAATACCAAAGAGAACTTTATAGCACGTTATGGGAGTTTGGGTTGCTCTCTTGGGAAACATGTACTGGAAGAAAGAGAAGTTGCCTTGAATCAATTACACAATTTTACTGAAATTAATTTTAATTGGGAATATAACAAATTTTAAGAATCCAAAAAGAAAGCAGAAGGATCCAGCCCATCATCTGGTCATGGGTATAGTGGGCTCAGTTGAGTTGGGTTCCAATATCAATCTAGATGCTGATAAATTTTTTGGTGTGTTCGTAAGGCGGCGTTACCAAGCCCTAATATTTAAGGCATGTAAAAATTCAATTTTTTTGATTCCCATCATTCTAGTGGACTCCAAAGCGTACGATATCGGTCGGTGGAGTATAGCTTTAGTTGGTTGAGCTCATCGCGCCTCTGCCTCTACTCATGTGGGTAGAGGTTCCAAATCCTCAAAAACACCCAATGAATATTTGTGTAAACCCCTTCTCCCAATCGATTGTACTTTAAAAAAAAAACATAGTTGTGTGCATCTTCGGCCGGATAGTGAGTTGGTCCACTCTTCTCACCAAAGAATTTCTCATTGAACTATAAGTATGCTAATAATATTCATGAGGTTTTAATTAATTTTCTCTTTAGTAATCAATAGAGGAGGGTTTTGAATTTGGAACTTTTTTCCAGTGCAAAAGAAAAGGATGTCAATGCAAATTATCAACTGCACAATTAGAAATTAAGAGAACCCATCTCACAATTTCCATTTGCTGCTTGAGTTAACATAATTTACCAGTTTATGTTGACATGTCGTAGCTCTCACGACGACAACTGATCTTCCCCAGTTGATGGGCTACGACAACTGTTATTTTTTAACTTTGCTACGACAACTGTTTTAACACCACAACGGACCGGGAAAAGAAATAACGGATAACGGGTAACGGCCTCATCATCTTTAAACCAACAAAACTTGGAATTCACATAACTGATTTTCGGATCTTCACGACGTTTGTCTGTTGTTTTGAAGGTTTGTGTCCATTACCATTTTAAGTTTTTCATGTTCTGTTTTTTTTTTTAATCATCCTTACCCATCTCCAGTTTTGTTGTATGGTGAGGCTTATAGCATTAATGGTAGAGTGTTTTTTTTAATCCATACACACAAAAAAAATTTCTTGGGAGAGCCCCGGGCATATGCCCCGGGACAGGATCTCTGGAGGGATTATGCGGCCATGCTGGGGATACCTTGAGAAACCTAAAAAAAAAAATTAAAATTAAAATTTCTTCTCTACTAATTTTTTTAAAATTTGAAGTTATGCATCAATCAGGGTATTGCATGATTTAAAAATTTGGCTAGTTCTTAACTTGCACGCATCGAATTATGAAAGTAACACCGATGTATATTGATTGCCAAGTATGACTTGTCGTGTTTATACAGAAAATTGAACAACAAGAATGGCAGGATCAGGAACTGTTTTCACTTCTGCTTTGGAAGGGACGAACCATGTTAAATCCGAAACGGGAGAGATGCTCACCAAGCCTTTTTTGGATGTATGCAAACACTTGCTTCCCGTTTTAGGTACGAAAACTTTGGATTCTTACCCAAAAACAGATTGAACTCGATGCATTTTGATGTTGAGAACACAATCTTTTTCTTCCTTCAATTGCCTCTTCAAATCGAACATGAGGACTTGTTTATGTTATGGCAGATAAGTTTGGAGCTGCCTTTGCGCCTGTGAAATCTGATATTGGTAACAACATATCGGTAAGGTGCTTTTTAAAAATTTTTATGGAGAAAACAATGTGAATTTTGTAATAAGCAACATGTTCCAGGTTTTTAATGTTTGAAATATTTTTCCATGTTCTTCCCCACATTGCAGAGATTGGACTCTAAGTATTCGTCGAACCCGTCAGAATTCAACCTCTTGTACAGTCTAGTCCAGGTTGAGATTGAAGCCAAAAATGCAAAATCCTCATCCAGTTGCACAAATGCTCTACTCTGGCTAACAAGGTATGCCATGTTCATGTTGCATGTTTTTTATCAGCAAGCCAATCCTTATGTTTTTTGAGAATTCTCATGTCTCTGTAGGGCCATGGACTACTTGGTGGAGCTGTTCCGGAATCTGCATGATAATCCAGACTGGCCAATGTCCAAGACTTGTTCCGAGGCCTACGGCAAGACCTTGAAAAAATGGCATAACTGGCTAGCTAGCTCAAGTTTTAGTGTAAGAACTCTCACTTGCTGATGTTTATCTGCACAATGCCATAGCCTCTTCTTCTAGCCTTTTAAAAGATTGTACTTGATGGGTTTTAGTTTAGGCATTGAGGCAGATCAAAGTAGATTCATGCATGCTATTTTGCCTCAGCAACAAACAAAAGAAAGGAAAATCTTTTATTGATGCAATCCAAATGTGATTTGGGTTTACCAATTTCTTCATTTAGGAAGACCATCTAGCATCTGATTTGAAGCACACTGGTTTTTCTTAGATAATATATGCTTCTACTTTTGGTTTCATGATCATCCACTGAGAAAAAGTTAATTAAATTGTTCTTGTTCTCTCCGGTCGAAATGCAGGTTGGAATTAAGCTTGCACCAGATAGGAAGAAATTTATGGACATATTAGGTGGTGAAACACCTGATTTGAATTCTGACATTTGGAAATTCTGCACAAACTTCTCTCCACTCCTCCAAGAGAATCATAAGTTCTTGGTAAGTTTTTCTCATGTTCATACAATATTTCCACTTTTGGTACAAATTTGCATAACTGGGTTTTAATTAAGTTCTGTGTTTCTAATGTTTCAGGACTCTGTTGGAATGGACAATGTGAAAGCTTGATACATCTAAATGCTTGTTCATTACAAGTTGTATGTGTATTTTAATATACCAAAAAATATATATAATTCCATTGGTTTTCTTGTAAGCAGTGTTTGATTTGCTACCAAATACAGTTTCATTTTCTTTACCACTTACCTCAATTGGACTATAAATCAGTCCTCAAAAACACAGAGAGAAAGAAATTAGAAGTTTAACCTGGATCTCTGGCTAACAAAGCAGTAAGAATCTTAAACCAATTTAGTTGCTAATGATTCTGTCAAGTAAAAACTAGAGGTGCAACTCGGGTCGGGTTGGATCAATCCAAATTTGCCCAAATCCAGCCTGAGTTTTTACCCCACGCTAGATGTTATTCACTCTATTTACAATGATAGTAACTTGCAATGAGACATCAGAAATGTGTCAGTGTTAAGGTATTGAAGTAGACCAATTTTCACTGCTAAGTAAGGCCAACAATGATGAACCAAAGGAACAAGGGGGTTTTAACTTTTACCTAAATTAAGCAATAACTACATAATTAGCCGTAAATATGGCAATTTTGGTTCACATCGATGATGCTTCATGATCTTGACTGGAGAAACGCAAAAGCATATCCGTTTGGTAGAAAGCATTTCTGCTCATAATTGCTTTTTGAAGAAGTGCCCTCATTTGAAGAACATTAAAAAATTTATTAAAAATTCATATGTTTGTACTGAATAAGCACTTTGACTTTCATGTTTTTGGCATAAGTACTTTTGATGGTCAGAAAGCGATTTTAACCAATCTAGAAGCCGTTCTAAACCGCCAAAATTTAGCCGTTGCATTCATAACCAGAGGGTGACTTCGAAGAAAAAGTTAATAATCATAACATAACACTAATGGTCAACATACAAACCTAGAGCAAAATGTAGTTGACCAGTTATGAAACCAGAAGAAATCCATTGTCTGTTTCATTTTAGTTTATCAATTCTAGTTTCCTATCAGTTGTGTCTGGATCTATCCATTTTCTCCCATGCAATTTGCAACCAAGGAAATAGCCAACAAACCGTGGAAAATTCACATGCATCTAACCAAACCATTCATTACAGCCTCTAAAATGACCCGTTAAAACCTTCACCTATATTTAGCATGTCAAAGATTTTCTTCTCTCTTTCTCCTATATTTTCACACCGAAAAATTCGATTTACTTCTGGTTATGAATCATGGGTTAAGGCAAAAAAACAATGCCCTGCCATCAAATGAACGAGATAAACGATGGCTTTACTTTAATTAAGCACAATTTGTTTGTCAGTTTTCATCCCTTTTCTCATCACTGCCTCCCTCCATGGCCACATTTGTCAAAAGCTGTTGTTAGTTTTTGAACACCCTTTTCCCTTTCTTCAAAAGTTTTCCCCATCTTGTGCAAAATCAATACAAGAAAGTGAATGCATATATGCCCACTTCAAATTTCTGGGCATTCTTTTTATTATTTAGGAAATATATAGTTTGAATTAATGCAACCCTCTCATGGGGGCCTCTGTAAATTTTAGCCTTGCAGCAAGGTTTTCCTTCTGAGGTATCATTGGATGAAATGTTTGACTTTTTTTTAATTTCAATTGTTTTGATCATTGACTTTCTTCTTGTTACCAATATTTGCAGAATTGGAGGGCAAATTTTGGATCCCGCTTCAACTAGGGACTTTCCAGGAGTAGCTTTATTGGTTCTTCATTGATAGAGCCAGTATATAATCTTCCACAAAAATGGCAAACACTGCAAATAACACAAAGATGAAGGGCCTCTTGAAAGGCCTAAGATACATTTCTCAAATTTTTGGTATGTATAATTTGTGTTCCAAGTAGAAGCAGGCTTTATAATTAGAGTGATTTTTTATCATACACAAAATTTATAATGTGACCTGACGGATTTGCCCTCTGCTTTGGCAGATGATAACAACAAAGGCCAAGATATGCAGATTGGGTTTCCTACAGATGTAAAGCATGTGGCTCATATAGGATGGGAGGGTCCATCAACTGCTGCTGGTTCTCCAAGCTGGGTAATTAACCATTTTTTTTATTAATTTTTTTTGTTAATTTTTGCTTAAATGGTTGATTAGAAGCCTCATGAAAGCCATGTTTGTGGATGATGCTGCATGCAGATGAATGAGTTTCAAGCTCCACCCGGACATTCATCAGGACCTTTAAGCAATGGAGAGACAAAAGAGGATCCTGGGGTCAAATGGGTCTCTCAAGGTACTTCATTTTTGTTTTTGTACCCTAAAATTGTAAATATCCATGCAAATGTGAATGGTTTTGGTTGGATCACATCACCTTATTTATGTATTAACAAGTTAATGTGTTAGATTTTCCAAATGACTATTCAATTTTTGTGTGTATGTATGTAGATTCAAGCCGAAAGGGTAGTTCAAGGGGTGCTAGGTCTCCGGCACAGGACACGCCGGATTTGCCAAGGGCGTCGCCACGACAAACATCAAGTGGGCATGGAGATGGTGGAATCGACTCCCCTAAGAGGGAAAGATCAGATAAACCAAAGCAAACAAGGCGGTCTTCTAAGAATAGGGACACAACAGATAGTATTACTAGAGGTATCCGGCAATCCACGGAGTCAATTAATGGCAGTGAATCACCTCAAAACCCGCCAGAAATCCCTAAGAAAACGCGGCGAAAGAAATCCAAAGATTCCTCCGTTGGGGGGGCATCAAGAAAGGCTAAACCCCATGCTAGTTCAGAAACATGTACAGATCCTGGACACCAACCTGCAACTAGTTATAAATGTAATAGCAAAGACCAACTATCTCAGAATTCTTTTCAAGAGGGGGAAGACAAGGGATTTACATGAATTGCTTCACAAAATTGATTATTGGTGTAGCTAGAATCTTTAATCAGGCTAGCTATATAAAATGTATCAGGGAAGTGAAGCCAAACAATTGTAACTTCAGTGTAATAACATCATTTCAATTTTTGAACATTTTGCTTCCTATGTTTTGCAATTTTTCAAATACAATGCTGTCCAGCCAGTGTATGTGCGCCAATTTCAAAGTACTTACCCTAATTGTCTACAGCTATCCATCCTTGTCCAACAGTAGAAAGATGATTTTCTTGTCTCTCTCTTCATGATTTGTGATCAATTATGCCTTCAATTAGATAAGAGCCAAAACATGCTTGAGACTGTGAACAGCAGCCATTCTGGGAAACTTTCAGATTCTCTCTCCTTTTACCATATCAAATGCCAAAATAGTTGCTTGATCCCCACTCAAAAATCCCACTTCAAAATAAACAATTGCAGAATAGATAGTTCTTTACATACCAAAAAGTTGAGATCATGTCCAACTTTTGCACTGATGGGCAGAATCCCAGGAAATTTGGGAAAATGTGATAAAACTAAACTAAAATGAAATCTAAAATAAAAGAAACCAAAAGCACCAATATTATATATATATATAGAGAGAGAGAGATAATGCTATAATTTATATGCACTTTCCATTAAAAAAAGTCCATAATTACATTAGTTTTTTCCACTGTATCACCACATTGACTGCACATCCAAAATTCATCTCCATGTCAGTATAAAACCTGTTCCTTTCTTAATCTGTTAGATGACCTAATCCCAAGCTCTCTCAAGGAAAAACAAAAAAACTCAATTAAGTCTAATCCCAGTTATTAAGCAAAGATAAGCATGAACAAAACCCAAGTGGCAAACAGAAGCTTAGAAGGAACAACAACCTGCACTGAAGAAGAAACCACACTGAGAAGAGCAGGGTTAGGTTTATGGGGTTTTCTGCAAACCTTCAATTGCTCCAAACCAGCAGCACTCTTAGTCTTGGAGAAGAAGATGAAGCCATCATCAACACAGAGTTGTGGGTTTCCAGCCAACTTCAGCTTGTGCCCAATTTTGGCAGAAAAACTGCGAGATAATGAAACCCTACCACTCAGACTATTGTTCTCCAAATTAATCTCATTCACAGATTCCAAGAACCCAAACTCCTCAGGCACTGTCCCTTCAAGCTTGTTATTGTCAAGCCCAAGGTATCTCAGATTCTTCAAATGCACACCCATTGAAGTTGGAATTTCCCCAACCAGTCCCATGTCTGAGAGTCCTATTCCCAAAATACCTCCCAGGTTTTTCCATATTTCCGGAATCTTCCCTCCCAGTAAGTTCCCACTCAAATGCACTTGTTTCAGCTGAGGCATCTCAGCCAAAAACAGAGGAACCCCAGAGTTACTAAACTGGTTGAGGCTGAGGTCCAAAAGCTCTAGCCTTTGCATGTTCTTGAAGCTCTCTGGGATTTTACCAGAAAACCCATTGGAGCTCAAGTCCAGCTTCAACAGCTCCGAGAGATTACCGACCGATTCAGGGACATTTCCGGCAAAATCATTATAACCCAGATCAAGAACCTTCAGTTTCTTCAACTTGGCAAAACTCAGAGAAATTTCGCCGCCGAGTTGATTCCGAGACAGAGTCAACTCTTCCAGGTTGACCAAATGGGCAACACCGTCTGGGATGTTCCCATAAACCCCATTTCCGGTCAGAACTACCCTCCTCAAGTTGGTGAAATTACCCAGTATGCCACCGATGGAGCCCACCAGAGACGGGTTGTCCACGAACACGAGCTCCTCCAAACTTGAACCGAAACTCGGCGGAATTTCGGGGACCGAGACGCGCGTTTCGGTGAAGCATTGGTAGAAGAAGAGCTTGCGGAGGTACTTGAAGGACGTGAAGAGAAGTGGGTCGATGGTGGAATTGGGAGAGCAAGGCGGGTTGGGCGTGTAGTCCGAAACGTACCCGAAGCTCAGCTCGGTGACGTGAGCCGTTTCGGGGGAAGAAACGTCGGGGTTGGAGAATAAGTCGCAAACGACGCCGTGTGGGGCGGAGGAGCAGAGGTCGTCGGGGAAGAGGGAGCGCCAGGGGATGGCGGAGTTGATGGAGTCGAGGACTTGGTAGACGGCGTCTTGCTCGGTGGAGCTGAGGAGGGGTTGCTGCTGGTGCGAAATGACGACTGTGGACAGGAGGGTTGCGAGGAAGAGGAGTGTAAATTTGGAAAATGGATGGAACAGAGGAAACTGAGCCATTGAAGAGAGAAGGGAAGTTGGAGAGGTTTTTTGGAGGCTGTGAATAGTGGGTTTGAGAGAAGGAGGTGGAGACTGGTGGGTGGGTATAAGGAGAAAAAAGGGAGGGTGTTGTAGGGTGTAGGAATGTTAAGGTGAGGTCTCTTCAATCTCTCTCATTCTCTCTGAGGAAGATAAGTGGTTGGATCATGGTGTTTAAGTGGGGAGGAGGCTGGCTTTTTTCTGCTGCTGCTGCTGGTGGTTCTGCAAATTTTGGTGAATTTACCAATGTGACCTTGGTTTTGGACTGGAGTAGAAGACCAAGCAATTACCAACTTTTTAAAAAATTAAATATTTCCATTTTGATATAAGTAAAGTTAGGGGAATTTCTTCTTATATACATTTTTAGATTTGCATATGTGTTATCAGTATTTATTGCAAGATAATTTTTGCCTTCCTGGTTTTACAAAAATTGCGTTAAGAAGCATAGCAATGCTCTTATATACGACAGTTGTCATGATTCATAAACGACAGTTGTTATTCACAGTTTAGTCAATAACCATCCACTTCAAATTCATTATTCTGCTATTTTAAGATTTACACAAAACGAATACATACATGGTGACAAATTGAGTTTGACATTAACATGTTTTTTTTTTTTTACATTCGACTTTATTTTATTTATGATTTGGGATGAGAAAAAAGGGGGTTCGAACAAGTTTAAATACATACATACATAAACATATAACGAAAACTAAAGTCCCTAAATTGTATGTTATAAAATTTTATTAGCTCTACTACTACATTCACTCAACAATATTTTTTCTACTATATCAATATCCGCATCTATATTGGTTAGTATTTCATAATCTTATAACGAAAAATGCTTGAAATTGTCACATAATTTAATATTAGTTACTCATGCATAGTACGTTCAAGTAAAATTTGTGTATCACTGTATATGAACGGGACATGACATTGATGTGTAATAAAAAAAATTCGACAATCACCATAACTATTACATTTTTGTTCTAAGTTATTTTATTAAAAGGAATAAAATTATTCTCACAAAATCTTTAAACTAGATGACCAGAATTAAATTAACCTCCTTTACCCAAATCTCATTTTATTTTCAAAAATAAAATTACACTAAAATCCAATAATCATAGAAACTTTAGTCCAGAAAACAATATATCATAGGGATTTTTTGGGGGGGTCAAAATATATCATAGGGATTGATAAATTTGAAATTACATAAATACAGACTGCGGTTCCCCCAAAAGGATAAAAACTGACAGGGGTACTGCAGACATTTACAACATGGACCGTATAGCTCTCCACCAACCTTATGCTAATTTTGTAAAGCAGAAGTTATCGGGGCAAGAAGTCAGAAGACCACACAGAGAAAAACTTTGAACCGGATAAACCTCGAACACTTCAACCGCGTACCCCAAAGTGCTTCAACGGACATATTCCCGCCCTCGCCGCTAAAAGGCGTTCGACCTTTATCCGGCAGAAAGGCTGGGCTCAGAGGAGTTAGCCGGCGGAGGAGCCGACAGGAACCTGCGCGGACATTGGCAACCGCGAAGCGACAGAGCTGCGCCGCACCCGCCGACTTACTGTCTTGTGGCAGCTACTGTACCACGAAAGCGACGCCTAACCGATCAAACGAGGCGCATCAGGGGCACGGCTTGGACCGTGTCGACACGTGGAAGTTGTACGGAGGAACCGTTTCCGGAAATGTAAGAGGCATGCGAATTCCATGTTGGAGACGGAGTCGTTTTGCTCCAATCGCAGCTGTAAGGTCGCGGGAGGGACCATTGGGACCCACATTTCCAAAAATGCGTTTTTGCTGTTATTGCTTTTTGGGCTTTTGACCTTTTTGCTGCGTCTTGGAGTGGAAGGAAAGCAAACAGAGCCTAGAGGAGGTGGGGCTCTGATTTCTGAAACTAGGGAAGAGAGAGAGAGAGAGAGAGAGAGAGAGAGAGAGTGGTCCACACACAACATGCAAAATAACACTAAAATGGAGTCACTGGGATTCAGAGGAAAACACTGAGCTCCATTTGCATCCCTGGATTAAGCTTGGCTTAGGGTTTGTTTTGTTCGCATAAATATGAGTAAAGAATTCAATGGTATATCCCAAAATGTAGATGTCAAGCGATGGATTAAATGACAGTGTTTTATATGCTCAAAATAGATGATCTTGTTTTTTTTTTTTTTTTTTTTATAAAGAAAATTATTTTTTTGTTTTTAATTTTTAAAAGTTTGACGAATTTAACAAACGGAATCAATTTTACAACTGTCGCATCATTTGGTGTTTGAGATTACCGGATTGTTTAACCGGTACTAGTATTTTTCTTTGGTACTCATACTTGTTTTTGTTAGTACTAGGTTACAATCACATTGTTCCGTGAACCCATGAAGTATTTTGTACTTGTTCTTATTATTAATTAATGAAGATGAATATATTTGAACTTGAAACCTCTTTCAACATTAGAAAGAAAACGACTACCATACCACAATTAGTCGGGATTTTAGTACTCTAGGCCTACGATAATCGGCACTTAGGTTTTTCTTGTTCGGTTTCGACCCTCCTCTATGCATAAAAAATATAAAATAGATTAATTTTCTCATCCCACTTGGGCCTCTTTTTAAATTTTTATTATTTGTTCATATGTACAAACTTCTGGCCCATTTATTGGGCTTAAAGGCCTCTGTGTATCACAGGCCAAGTTGGGCTTGGGCTCAAAAAGATGTACCTTATCGAGGCCTGAAGAGTCTTTTCCTCGTTCTTTCCCTCCAAGTTGTTCATTGACCAGAATCAAACTCTCCTTTTTTACTCTTTCCTTGTTGACTTGTACAAAGCAAGTGCAACATCTTTCCTTTCTTATCCGCTAAAATAACTGAGATTTTGCTTGGAACAGAAAAAACACGCACACACCAGATGAAGAGATTAACTAAGTAATTATCTAATTATTTATTTATTTGAGCACATTGTCCAAAATAATAATGAATCAAACATGGTGTACTTTAAGCAGTGATTGGAAAGTTCCTAATACTGTCGTCCCATATTGTCTTCCTCTTAAATTGTGCAACCAGTTCAAAGAACTCAAACTCTCTTCCTCTGTTTCTCTTCTCTCTACTTGTGATTTCCCATCAAACTTTTCCCAAGAAAAGCATACTCACAGAAACACCATGGTGCAGCAAGACCAGAAACCTCAGCAAGTTTCCAAGTCTAATGGGTTTTACAAACGACCTCTTCCTTCTCCTCCTGCAATTGAGTTTGCTTCTTCTCATGGCAAGGTATGTGGCTTTGTAATTTTAATGTTTTTTATTTTTTAAAGTTGAGCTTGAATAATGGAGATGTTGGTGTCTCTAAAACACATTGGTGTTAGGTTGGTTCATTGTTTTTGAATGATCTTTTTATGATTCAAAGGGTGTTTCACGTTATTACTATAACAATTATTAGTTTTTCTTAACTAAACGTGAAAAAAAAAGACTTATTGAGTTTGCATTATTGAGTGAGCTAGAGTTTCATTCTCCTGTTCATTGTATAAAAGCAATTTTTCAATAGGGTTTGTAGCTCAAAGATCTTGTGTTTCGAATCTCTCCTTATTTCAATCTCAATTGTATATATATAAAAACTTATCTAGTTCGTATGATTTAATGAGCTAGAATTTCATTGGTTTGTTCATCGTATCAAAGTAATTATCAAAGAGCTTGCAGCTCAAAGATTTTGCATTTCAAATTTCTCCTTACTTCAAACTCAATTTTATATATTAAAAAAAACGAATAATATGGTTAGGTTTTCAAGTTGTTATATTAGAAGTACGAGAAATATAAAAATGTGATGATCGCACTGTTAAATCGTGTTATAATGGATTTGATAACACCAACATCTTAAGGTGGTTAATGCTTATTTAATAACAAATTAAGTCCAAATTTGAAAAACAAATAAAATCTTCAATCCAAAAAGGAAATAAGAAAGAATTCCAATAAAAACCACCCACGTTACGTAATCCCCACCTCGTCATCATAGCTAGCCATCGCCAAAAAGATAAAAAAGCCATCGCCATCCCCATCGCCATCGCCAACGCCAACGACGCCAAGTTTGCAACCCCCTCGAGCAAAACGACAATCTTATCCTATTCGTTGATTACTATTCAAAGGGTTTTATTTTTGGACTCATTTGTTGTTTTCCATCACGTTTTTGACTAAAGCCCTCGCATTTTGAAACAGTTAATTACGCGGGTTCCTTCCTAATCGGCCAAACAGAGAATTTTCCTACCAAAACCCTAGCAAGCATTTTGCCTCCGACATACAGAAAGAAACCCTTTTGAAAGTCCTCCGACTTTCTAAACCATACTCATGTTTCTTTCTTTCTTTTTTGGCTTTTTCTCGGTTTAAATTTTGAAAAAAATAAAAAGAAATAATTAAAAATGGCTATGGCTGGGCTGTACAGGCGAATCCTTCCTTCTCCCCCTGCAGTCGAATTTGCCTCTTTAGAAGGAAAGGTACAAGCTTTAGTTGCTTCGTCACTCACTCCCTTATATATCCTTCAAAATCATATATTTTTTATGATCCCCATTATTTTATTTTATTTTATTTTATTTTTTATTTGTTGGTTTGTGATTCTGTTATGCTTTAGAATTAAAGCTTGCAACTTTGTTCTGTAAAATGCTTTTGTTTTTACAAAGAACTCATAGGATTTTGATATTACAATCTGAATTTCTTTTTTCGTATTTTTTTTTTTGGGTGTAAAATTTTGGTCAAATGTGTTATTAGAAAGGCCGTGTCATACTTACAGTTGATGTAATCTTAGTTGTAGAATGGAGGAGAGGTAAATATTTAGCTAAGCAAATCTGATAAGAATTTTTCAGTTCACTGTAAGAGTAAGGCTGTGTTTTGGGACTGTACCAGTTTGTTAGTCACCTTACTGCTTATTATTCCTAACTTTGTTGTTTTTCGAATTGCAGCAACTTTTTCTCGAAGCCATTCATAATGGAACTATGGAAAACTTCTATAGGTTAATTTCTTATTTTCAGACACAATCGGAGCCGGCTTATTGTGGATTGGCGAGCCTGTCCATGGTCTTGAATGCCCTTGCTATTGATCCTGGAAGGAAATGGAAAGGTAAGATTTATCATCTAATGGGTTTGAAAGTGCCATTTTGTTTTCCATCTAGTGAATGGCATAAGTTTTATTGTATAATCCATAGATATTTGGCCATTTTTTGTTAATCACATCCTTTAGTTTTATTTGACAACTTAAGCTTACATGGATTTTGAAATTGTCCATGTTGATATGATTTGAACTGTTGATACTCAAACTGTGTTAACTGTTATAATCAGCGTCATTACCTAATTAGTTGAGGGTTTGATGCTTAATATTCAATTGATATGCTACTAATCATCATCATTTGAGCTTGTGTTGCTCCTAAAATTTTGATACAATATTGGTACTCTTTACAGAGTATAAACACATTGTCACATTAGAGTAGGTGTTGTCTCTCATTATTGACTCCATCATGGTTTGCAAATGTCTTGAATGTAGTAAACTTTTCTGGTCCATGATTTTCCATCCATTTAGATCCTATAATGCAAATGTATTATACACTTCAACTTTTCCCACAGGACCCTGGAGATGGTTTGATGAATCTATGTTAGACTGCTGCGAACCTTTGGAGACAGTCAAAGCTAGAGGCATCACATTTGGGAAGCTTGTATGCTTGGCTCACTGTGCTGGAGCAAAAGTTGAAGCCTTCCGCACAAATCATAGCACCATTGATGAGTTTCGTAAATATGTCATGAGATGTTCTACTTCTGATGATTGTCATGTGATCTCATCATATGATAGATCAGTTCTCAAACAGGTATTATTAATTGCCATACTACGGTACATTTTCTTTGGTGGAACCATTATTTTAAGTTAGCTGTAGATATGCTTGGTATTCTCAGCCTTATGAATTACTATACTGCTATACTGATGATTATCTCATCTAAGGATTCTGCTTAAATTTCCCTCTGTCACACTCTCCAATTCTTTGAAAATTGATCAGGTATTGACTAGTAAGAATCCAATTTTTATTGCAGACGGGTACTGGTCATTTTTCACCTATTGGTGGCTATCATTCTGGAAATGACATGGCGCTTATTTTGGATGTTGCACGTTTTAAGTATCCTCCTCATTGGGTGCCCCTGAAAATTCTTTGGGACGCCATGAATAATGTTGACTTATCTACTGGACAACGCAGAGGGTATGCATTCTTGTGTGCCAGTGAATATTACAGCTAATGGCAATTAAATTGGATATGCATGTTGGAAGCAATTTCTGTATAATTTCGCTAAATTATGAGATGCATTGAATGTAAATTACATTCTCACTTCTTAAGTTCCATTTTCTTCCCAGGTTCATGCTTATATCTAGGCCTCACAGGGAGCCAGGACAACTTTATACCCTGGTATGATTGAATTTGGCAATTTTATGACTTCAAAATCCAAACCCAACTCCCCCTTACACTAACACACAGTACATTCTGGTTGTCTTGATGTGCATGTCTTATTCCCTTTCTTTGAGGCTTATTAATTTGTTTATATGCGTTTTCCTGTCTAGTAGTCAATATGAGATTTACCTACATTGTGCATTTTTTCTTTCGTTCAGAATTATAAGAGATGAGTATATTTGAGAAGCAAGGTTGATGTTTTCACTTCCGTATTTTCTTCTTAAGAGCTAATTTTGTTGCTTTAACTGATAGTGAAGATAGTTTCTTGATGAGTGCCTCAATTTCTGATTTTTGACATATCAGAGAGATGAACAGAAGTCTGTCTCTTGATTTGTTGAATTGTCATTATTGTATTCCGTCTCTCTTATATGTTGTGTGTGTTAGTGTGTTTTTTTTTGGAAGTATGTTTGTGTACTAGAGTAATCTGAAATCTTGGAATTTCTTACATATTGTATGCTTGTTGAAGATATTTATCTGGGGCTTCTTGCAGAGCTGTAAACATAAGAGTTGGGTTGGTATCGCGAAATACTTAATGGATGATGTTCCTCTTCTCTTAAAGTCAGAGGAGGTGAAAGACATTCAGGAAGTCCTCTCTGTTGTTTTCATGTCGCTCCCATCCAATTTTGGGCAGTTCATCAAGTGGGTTGCAGAAGTTCGGAGACGAGAAGATGGTGACCAAAGCTTAAGCCCAGAGGAAAAAGCTAGGCTTGCCCTCAAGGTAATCTAGTCTTCTACAGCTTCTCATTTAATTTTCAGTTTCTTCTTTTCCCCTGTTTTCTGCAGAGAATTGTCTCTGTTTTTACCTTTATGAACCCCATACTATTTTTCTAGTTTATGCACCTCAAAATCTCAATGCCCAAATTTTTATTTGCAGGAGGAGGTACTGAGACAAGTGCAGGAAACTGGCCTTTTTAAACATGTGGCAGAATTATTATCTTCAGCAAATTCATGCTGCAGAAACTTAATTTCTGGTCATGAAGAAAACTTGCCAAACATTGCTGCGAGTGTTTGCTGCCAAGGGGCACAAATTTTGTCTGGGAAGTCTGCCTCCTCAGAGATGTACTGCTGTCAGGAAACATGTGTGAAATGCTTGAAGGCTAATGGTGAGAAGCCAGTCACGGTGGTGAGTGGGACAGTGGTAAACGGTGAAACTGAGGAGTGGATGGACATGCTAGTTCCTTCATCCCGAAAAAATTCGGGTTGCTCTTGTGGAGGCTCAATAAATCACATTGGCATGCACCCAGCTAGCAATGATGTTCTAACAGCACTTCTACTATCCCTACCCTCGGAGACATGGTCTGGGATTAAGGAGGTGAAGCTTTTGAAAGAAATAAATAACCTTGTTTCCACTACGAATCTTCCTACTTTGCTTCAAGAAGAGGTAAAATTTAAACTTGTGTATTTTGATCCTTTCTGCAACTTCTCACTTCATTGGCACTTAACAGTACTGTTTACGTACGTTTTTGAAGTTTGGATATCTTCTCCCTATATTTCCTGAAAGAAAAGTTGTGTTTTTTTTCTGCAAAGTTGGTCAATGTATATGATTTCCAATATTTTTTTCATGCCCAAATTAATCTTTCTGCTGCTAATTTGACAGACACTTTACTTTCATTTCAAAGATTTCATAACATTAACTACTGGCTTGGCACAGGTTTTGCACCTACGGCGTCAGCTCCAACTTCTCAAGAAATGCCAAGAGGATAGGGTAGATGAGGATCTTGGCGCTCCTCTTCCTTAGAATTCATTACTAACCCGTTTCGCAATTCCCATTTCGGATGTCCTTATTAATTTGTTACAGAAAGAGAGAGGCATTGTGGAGAGGCTATATTGTAGAGTTGAATACTTCATGATGATGCAGAAGAGTCATGGTGAAGAGACGATTGTTTCCCCTTGATAAAGCTGCTGACCGGGTCATGTGCTAACTTAAATCCCGATGTTAGGATACAATGTTAATTTTTTACAGACGAAATTCTTGATCATTACAATTTACATCTATCTATATGTATTTTTGACTTTGTTGTCGTAGAGAGTTTTTATCAAAATTCAAACCATGAATTATTTATTTATTATGTATATCTATGAAAGTTATTCTCCAAGTCAAGGCCGTTTGAATTGAGTTTTTGCAAGGTCCCATTAATAAATGACATATGGTCTCATCTCATTAACAATGAGAGTTATAATATGACCACCCATTACCCAACCAGCTCAAAACATTGGGCTGACCACCAAGCAGAGCACTC
This sequence comes from Prunus fruticosa, assembly GCA_018703695.1. NCBI lineage: Eukaryota > Viridiplantae > Streptophyta > Magnoliopsida > Rosales > Rosaceae > Prunus > Prunus fruticosa. Next base: position 40,565,234 of record CM031924.1, on the reverse strand, counting down.
TTTTTGTCGTATTGTGCATTGCAACAAACCTGTGGTATCAAAACGACATGTCGCTTGTAAACATGACTTCCTTAGTTTTCAGTTTTGAATTCTAGAAGGCCAAAATAGATTGGTCGGTAACCTACCCGCCACAAATAAAAAGGAAAAAACGGTCAACCAAGTCCCTTTGTCAAATTTTAAAATAACAAAAAAAGAGAATTTATTTGCTGAATTTCTAAGCTGAAGCCCAAAGCAGAGACCTTTGCTCAAGAAATCAGTCTCACTCTCATTTTTCTCATTCTGATTTTTCAATTAACCTCAAAGTCTCTGAAATCCGAGCAAGAAGAAGGAAAATTTGAATCCCAGAACAACAAAAGGCAGCAGATTCAATGGCAGTGGCTGGTCTCTATCGCAGAGAGCTTCCTTCTCCTCCTGCAATTGAATTTGCTTCCCCAGATGGAAAGGTGCGATACAACTCCCCCCCCCTCTCTCCTCTCTCTCTCTCTCTCTCTCTCTGTGGAATTGAATGAGGGGTTTGGTGGGTCTGTCAATGTGAATTTCATTGTTATGCAGAAGCTCTTTACTGAAGCTCTAGGAAATGGAACCATGGAAGGGTTTTTCAAGCTGATCTCTTACTACCAAACGCAATCAGAGCCTGCGTATTGTGGGCTGGCCACCCTTGCCGTCGTCCTTAACGCCCTCGCTATAGATCCCGGGAGAAAATGGAAAGGTAATTAATTTTCTCAGTTTTACTTTATTTCATTTATGCTTTTTGAGCTAAATTAGGATCTGGATTTTTGGGTTTTCTTCAATTGGTTTCACTCAAATTGCACTTGGGTTATAAAGCCATATACTTGTTTATTTTCATGATGTGCCCTGTGACTTTTTGTGAGCTCAGGCCCATGGAGATGGTTTGATGACTCAATGCTGGATTGCTGCGAACCTTTGGCAAAGATCAAAGCCGAAGGCATCACCTTTGGGAAAGTTGCGTGCTTGGCACATTGCAATGGAGCTGAAGTCAATGCCTTTCGAACCCATGAAAGTTCCGTTCATGATTTTCGTAACCATGTCATTTCGTGTACTTCTTCAGAGGATTGTCATGTCATCACATCATACCACAGAGGTGTATTTAGCCAGGTTTTGTAAGACCGTTCTTTCTATCACACATTTGTCTCAATACTGGATTTATTTTCCTTTTTATATCTAAGAATTTAAGTTAGATTTATCTGATGTCTTTGAGTTCTATTTAAAATCATTAGTGACTTACTGGCATTGTATTGTCTGGTTACAGACTGGAACTGGCCATTTTTCACCGATTGGGGGTTATCATGCTGGAAGAGATATGGTTCTCATTTTGGATGTTGCTCGATTTAAATATCCTCCTCATTGGGTTCCACTTTCCCTTCTTTGGGAGGGAATGGATACTATTGATGCAGCAACTGGACATCGTCGAGGGTATACCCTTCACTTTTAACCTTCCACATATTGAAGTATGAAATTCAAAGCTTTAGTAGCCAGTTAGGCTTTTTTCCTTCTTCTTTATTTCATAGAATTTTGTTGTTCAAACTGCAGTAGTATTTCTTGCTCACTTTTTGTTCTTCGCATTATGTCCTCCTGGGGTTCATAGTTGTTAATTTAATATGAGTCATTGGCTGTAGGCTCTTTTATACTGACAAATGTCACTTACAAACCGTTTGCATTCTGTAATTTGGCTCTTTCAGGTACATGATTATTTCAAGACTTAACAGAAGTCCATCTATTCTTTACACTGTGGTATTGCTCTTGTTGGTCGATCTGTTTTACGTAACCTAGTTTCTGTTAGCCTTCATGCGAAATTTCAGTATTATACTTGTATCCTTGTGGAAAAACTTAGATTTAACTAAATTTGGATCAACTTCATAGGCTTGAGCAAAATTAACTATGATAATTTGACACGAAAACCCTGTCGTTTAATAAATTCATTCATTTTACATTCTATTCTGAACTTCTGTGGTTTTTTTATGATTTGAACTTGGACCAACACGTGATACTGAAACTAGAAACTGAGATGTTTAAATTAGAGGCTGGAAGGTAAAAGTGAAATCCACATTATTTGGTTCCTTATACATATAAAGGTGGCAGGCTTTGTTTCCTTACACATCTCTATTACTCACTCTCTCTGTGGTAATCTGCTAGATATTTGTTATTGTTTGTGGTTGCACATTTTTGTTTTACTATTCTATTTCCACTTGCCATAAAACATTTAGATCTTGATGTAACTGTGAATTTTCCCCAGAGTTGCAGACATGAAGGTTGGAATAGTATTGCGAAGTACTTAATAGAAGATGTTCCTCTCCTGTTGAAGTCAGAAGATGTAAAAGATGTTCAGAATGTGATCTCTGTTGTATTCAAATCACCACCTGCTGACTTGAGAGAGTTCATTAAATGGGTTGCCGAAGTTCGGAGACAAGAGGATGGGAATCCGGATCGTAAACAAAGAGGAAAAAGGAAGGCTAGCTATCAAGGTTTTATTACAGCCTTTTCCTATTTTAATTCATGCATTCTGATTTTCTGCTTTTGCTTTGTAATCTTCAAAGGGGGCAAAGTTTGAAGCACACCTTTTTTTTTTATATACTTCTTTTCCTTCCTTTTTCTTCTTATACTTGAAATGAAAAGTAATATATAATTGAGGGATCTCTGATTTTGAATTTCTAAAATTGGGATTTCAGGAAGAGGTATTGAAACAAGTAAAAGAAACGGAACTCTTCAAGCATGTAACCACATGGTTGGCTTCTAAAAATTCACTTTGTAAGGATACCGTATCAATGGGTGGTAAAGATACCTTGCCTGAAATTGCTGCAAATGTGTGTTGCCAAGGAGCTAAAGTTTTGGCTGGGAAAGTCAGTTCATTAGATGGAATGTGTTGTAGAAAAACTGACATGAAAGTCTTAAAATCCAATGGTGAAAAGCCCGTAACAGTGGTCTCAGGAACTGTAACAACTAATGGCATGGAACAAGCAGTTGATATGCTGGTTCCCTCATGTCAAACAGATCCAAGCAGTCTGTGTTCTTTTTATCATGGCAGCTGCATAGGGATGCATCCATCTACGGGCGATGTTCTAACAGTACTTCTGTTGGCTCTGCCTCAACACACATGGTCTGGCATTAAAGAAGAGAAGCTACTTGCAGAAATTAATAGTCTCATATCAACTGATTGTCTGCCCACTTTGCTTCAAGGGGAGGTAAATTCTCTTTCTTTGGAGCCTCGACTCTTTACTACAACTCCAATTTTTCTCCATTTGTCTGATCAGTTTAGAACCCAATACCTAATTTGCCCCAATCCATCCTGCTACTAGTACTATAATAAGCACTTTCTTATGGAGAAGCCTTGAATCCTTTAACACACTTATTTTAAGCCACACACACACACACACACACACACACACTGAGAAGCACAGACCTTATTTCTAGTAACTCATGGATTGAATGCCTGTAGCAGGTTCAGTACTTGCAACGGCAAATCCACTTCCTCGTGACTGATAATGGAGCAGGTTCTCTTTCATAACATACTTTTGCTTAAGTTCTTAAAGCATAAAACATGGAAACACCCAAAAAAGTGACAATTTTGGTAAGAATTGGTGAAATTCAGATTTTTGTTTTATCATGTAATTTCATTTCAAAATATGATTTTGCTTTTTAGTCTGTAGATGTACTCATAAGCTATGCATGCCTGTAATACTAACATTCAGTAGAAAAATTAGTTCTAGCAATTGGCATTCACTAGAAAAAATCATTGGAAATATCCAGAAAAGCCTTATTTATTTATTTTTTTAAAACAAACAATATTGGGAGAGGGGAGATTGAAACCTATTCTGGAAACAAAAGCCATTAAATCAAATAAACTAGAGAAGCCATGCCTTTTTTTGAGTTTCTGCTACCAGTAGCCTACATGTACAAAGACATGTTAGTCAGCAGTGAAATGCTTTGTATGAAGGCCAAAAGAATGACCAAGAACTACCACACACAAAACTTCCACCTTAGAGGAGTGCCTCGTACTTCCTCAAGTAACTGCTCCTTATAAGAGAGTTTATGGCTGCTACATGGGATCCCTCCCATCTTCTCACACATATAGCGCTTAATGTCCTCTATGGAGTTAAGCATGATTGTTTCTACAATTTCGAATAAGAACAAAATTCCCAAATCGTTGATCTCTTTTTTACATGATAAAACCCTAGGGTTTTCTCATCATCGTCACCATTAAATAAGCTCTAGTTTGTCAAGTTAAGGGGGAATCTTTATTGATATTGCACTCACTTATGCTCATGGAATCCTTTATAAGCTTCTCACCATGGCTTACCACATAATCATCCAAATCAAACCCTACCATGCTCTCCATCAACGCTTTCATTTCCCGGCTAATATGCCACGGTTTTACTTCCATCGAGATTGGTCCCCAGCCTGGTACCTTTGCAGCTTATTCACACCATATCCACCTTGGGATTGATTTCTTCAGGACCAGAAAAACTGCATGAACCGCAGACCAGCTGTCCACGTTGGATGTTGCTAGGGTTTTGTCGTCTTGATCTAGCACTTTGCCATTGTAAACTAGAGTTTGTTGCTCTCCCGAGACACCTTCCTTGAGATTCTTGAAAGAATCTGAACTCTTTAATTTGAACAAGGTGATATCTTTCTTGGATGTTGTTTTGACCAACATTTCCTTCTAAGTCAAGTTGGAGAAGCTCATAATTTGTTCTTCTCATTGTAGGCTTAATATATAGCCTATATATAGGGTCGATCCTTTTAAAGCCGTAAGGCCTAGCGGCAAACCTTTTCCAGCCACCGTCAATAGTAACAAAAAGTAAATACAATGGCATTGTGAGCAAACTTTCGGTGTTCGTTCGCTCATGAAGTCCGAGGATCCCCCAACAGATCTGAGGCTTGAGTTGTCTTGTGACCATAAATGGTGGGGTCACTGGACATTGCCTGATGATCTTCAATGAGATCCATCTGTGGACTCTCTGAAATTCTGAATTGATCGCAGTCTTGCTCATACATGATGGAGACATCATAAACGAATTAGGTTGGTACATATGCAAAAGTAACTCGTTAAAATTATCAACTGCACACATATTATACGCAAAGAGCCAAGTATGTTCGATGCATAATACTGATCAGTTATCTTCCTGTAGAACTTATCCATACAAAATCGGCTTGTAAGAGAAGACTGCCAAATTATATACCATGTCAAGATGAACTAGTATTTCTCCAACATGGGATATTGGGTGCTAAACAGGATGCTAGTTTGGAGTGGGTTTTTGCTACTTTATTGAAGGGGAAATATAAGAAAAGGCTGGAATTGGCAGTGTGTTTATGATTCATGAATTAATTTTGAAACTCAGGCAGGTTGACTTGGTGGTGGTTGTTGAATTTGAATCCTTCTGAAGTAAAGATGCGGAGGCAATCAATAACAGAAATGTTTGATATGGGTGGATATTATGCATGCATGGCCCTATTCAGCCATAAGTGCTTCACCAAAACCAGTAGTTGTTGACACTGTAGCTACACTCAGAAATCGCTGACAACTATTCACAGATCCTAGGCCCATAAAATTTGGCACTGTGGGGGTATGGATCACTATAATTGGTTTTATTTTTTTAACATTGAAAGGGCGGTTGAGAGATCGACCATAGCATCTCTGTCTTCTCACTTAAAACGCAAAGATATTAATGTTAGATTTTTAAGGCACCTACCTATCAACATAATATCTATATATATATATCGCAAAAAACAAAGAATGGTAAAACATTCAAAATGTAAGAAAAACGCCCTTAGTTAATGTAAATATTAAGAATTGAAATTATTAATTAAATGAGGATAATATGGTAAATTTACACCTTTTCATATTAAAAAAAATTAAATTTTTTTAAAAAAAAATCAAATAATGGATTCTATTTTTATGGAACACAACTACCCATTATCTTTTTAAATTCTAAAATAAAATTTTAAATTCTTTTAAAAAAACCTCTCGCAAGCACGGAAACGCGTGCGAAGAGACTAATTGATACTTATTATAGGGCAGTACTATTAACAGTAGACTGAGGTTATATATTTGAGAATTTTTCTGGTATGACCTCCATTTTCAATGCCACTTGTTAGACAAAATATGAGTACTCCACCTTTTTCTTTAATGAAAAAAAGTTAACTTGAAAACTCATATATCAGTTATCTGATCTTTGATTTATCCATCCTATGAAATATATAAAAACATTTTTTTCCTCCTTTTGTTTTGTTTTAGACTATTGACTTGTATTAATATATATATAAATACAATGATGTTTAAAAGATTTACGCAAAATGAGTATATTATATATAATAATTTGAACTTTTCCACTTGACTATAGGCCCATTTAATGTGCAACCTAACAAAATGTTTAAATGAGTGAAGTGTTTGGTTTCAACGTTCTAATTTGTTCTAGACGATGACAAATTAACAATTGTTACCTGTTTGTTTCAACACGGCACACCATCTCTCTTCTCCTGTTTTTATATAAATTCGGCAATGCTTGTTCTTTATAGAAAATACATGAAGCCAAAGACACACCCCCACAAGAACAAAGCATCTTCTTAGAGAGAGAGATGGAGGGAAGAGAAAGCAGTTGCCATCCTCTGTTGAGAGGAGGAAGGAGGGAAAGCAAATTCAGCCATGGTTTCTCTCCAGCTCAAATCCAATCACTGGCTGCCATCTGTGAAGCTCTGGTACCTCCTTTGTCACTGGAAGACACCATAAACAACAACAAGAAGAGGAAGGAGGAAAGCCCAGATGACCAAGCCCTTCATTCCATCTACAGAGCTTCTGGGTCTCAGCCTCCTATACCAGATGAGGTGAATTTCATGTTGGTTTCTATTGAAGTTTATAGGAAAGCTCTTCTGTGCTGTTTTTTTTTTTGTGTCACAAGGGTTCGAACTTGAGAGTTTGCAAGTCAATGCCCTTTATTTTTTTAGTTTATGAAATATTCAACTTGTTCTGTTTCTTTTTGGATCAATTTGGTAAACAAACAGGTAGCAGAATTGATGGTGAAGAGGGCTCTACCAGAAGTTATGGAGGGAATGAAGCTATTTCTGAAGATGCTGTCATTCAGATTAGGAACATTATTGCTCTGTGGGCATCGTTGCCTTAGTTGGAAATGGCCATTCATCCACAGCTTCTCTGAAATGTCTTTGGAGAAAAGAGAAGAAGTCCTCAAGAAATGGTCAAAGGAAAAGCTTGTGCTCACACTCAGATTGATGTTCTTGGTGGTCAAAATCTTCTGCTTCTACACCTTCTTCTCCAGGGTAATCTTGCATCTGATTTTAACCCCCCTCTTCCCACAACGAGTCATACTTCCCCATCCCCGTTTTATTACCCCGCTCTCTCTGTCTCTCTGTCTCTGCTGGGGACGATGAAACGGACAATGAAACGGGAATAGATAAGTTAATTTTTCTCCTCCACTATTACATAATGCAAGTCTTGTCAGACTTGTCAGCTGACCCTTTTACTTTCTTTTTGCCTTTTTTCATTATAATTTATGTTATCTGTTCCTTTCATCACTCATGGCTCATTGCTATGATAATGGTAAGGCAAAGCAAAAGGACAAATATTCTTTAACTCCGACTGACCTCCGTGACACTTTCCAAATAAAAGAAGAAGAGAAAACTCTATAAACTAGAAAGAAAAATCAAAGAGATAGATTAGTGCTGTATTTAATAATTTATGACAAGAGGGTCTGAGAATTTCTGTCAGTTTTTTTAAAAATAAATTAAACTCAAAGTGCGGATTTTACTATATATTTCTGTTTGTTTCTCTTGTGACAAAAATGTGTGACGGTTTGTAGTGATCAGGAGACCGTCTATAATATCTTGTAGCATTCATCTGCAACGTCTATGATGTCTTCAATAATATCTCTATTTAAGGCCCTAACTTTATATGCATTATATATTAGAAATATAATAATTATTTTTATGCTAATCCTTAAATAAGATTATGTTTTCTTCATTGTGAGTAGATGCACCTAAACTCATTCTGCATCTCAACTGTTTATAATTGCTCAAAACATGATTTGACAAAGGCTATATGTAAAATTGCTGGAAAATGTGGATCTAATTAACAAAATTATAGGAATGTCTGATAGAAAGATATATAGCAGAATATATATGTGTTCATCTTTTCAATTATAGGAATTGAAGTTTAATATCACTTTGTCTGGTTGGTTTCAGCTTGATGAAAATTCAAGAAACCCAGCATGGAAAGCAGTTGGATACGATTTGAACACCAACAAAAAGTTAATGAAAACTCCAAAGGAGAGACCTCTTGAACAGGGAATCATAGAAACCATGAATGAGAGTGATTCTACACTTGTTCAATCTCTCACTAAGAGAGGCCTTCAGGTCGCGGATGATACTACTCACAACATCCACAAGATCAAATGTGATGTTGTCATTGTTGGCTCTGGTTGTGGTGGAGGAGTTGCAGCTGCAGTTCTTGCACAGTCTGGCCAAAAAGTGATGGTTGTCGAGAAAGGGAACTATTTTCTTCCTAAAGATTACTCTTCTCTAGAAGGCCCCTCAATGAATGAACTATATGAATCGGGTGGAATTATGTCATCAGTTGATGGGATGATAATGATATTAGCTGGCTCAACAGTTGGAGGAGGTTCTGCTATAAACTGGTCTGCCTCGATCAGAACACCGGATACGGTTCTGCATGAGTGGTCTGTGGATCATAAGGTTCCACTTTATGCAAGCTCTGATTACAAATCTGCCATGGATGTTGTGTGTAAGAGGATTAGTGTCACGGATAGTTGTACCGAAGAAAACTTTCAGAATCAGATTCTGCGAAAAGGGTGTGACACTCTTGGTCTGAAAGTTGATTTGGTTCCTAGGAATTCCCCGGGAGATCATTACTGTGGTTCTTGCAACTATGGCTGTCCAACAGGAGAAAAGCAAGGGACTGATTCTACTTGGCTAGTTGATGCTGTGAAATGTGGTGCAGTGATTTTGACTGGATGCAAAGCTGAGAAGTTCATATTGGAGAATGACAGTCAAGGAGGAGGTACAAGAAAAAGATGCCTTGGTGTGGAAGCAACATCTTTGAGCAAGAATATAAAAAAGAAGCTGCAAATTGAGGCCAAGGTGACAATTTCAGCTTGTGGATCTCTCTTGACGCCTCCTCTGATGATCTCCAGTGGACTCAAGAACCCAAATATCGGCAGGAACCTCCACCTTCACCCTGTTCTGTTGTCCTGGGGATACTTTCCGGAACACGAATCAGAATTTAGAGGCAGAACGTATGAGGGAGGGATCATCACTTCACTCCATAAGGTGGTTTCCGATACCACAAACGTCCGGGCAATCATAGAAACTCCTGCACTAGGGCCTGCCTCATTTGCTACACTGTCTCCATGGATTTCAAGGCTTGACATGAAGGACAGGATGGAGAAGTATGCAAGAACAGCTCACCTGTTTGCATTGGTCAGAGATAAGGGTTCAGGGGTGGTGAAGAGAGAGGGTAGGATCCACTACACACTAGACCAGTTGGATAAAGAGAATCTTCAAGTTGGGCTTAGGCAGGCTTTGAGAATCTTGATTGCTGCAGGAGCTGTTGAAGTGGGAACATATAGAAATGATGGGCAGAGAATAAAATGCAAGGGGACAAAGCATGAAGATTTGGAAGAGTTTTTGGACAGTGTGGTTGCAGCTGCAGGGCCAAGCTCAAGGGAAGAGCTTTGGACCACATACTCTTCTGCACATCAGATGGGAAGTTGCAGAATGAGTGCAAGTGAGGAGGAAGGAGGAGTTGATGAGAATGGTGAGAGCTGGGAGGCAAAAGGGTTGTTTGTTTGTGATGGGAGTTTGCTTCCAACTGCAATTGGTGTAAATCCCATGGTTACCATCCAATCCACTGCTTATTGCATTTCCAAGAAGATTGCAGAGTCCTTGGAAAAAGAAAAATACATTTGTAATAATCCTAATAATATTAGCTATTAGCTTATCTTGTTCTTCTGCAGCTCATAAGCTCTGAAAAATCATCTCAACACATTGGTGTTGTAACTCAGAAATTTTAAAATTGCAACATGAACCCGATTTCCTCGTATAGCATATAATAATATAGGCTGATTTATATATACATGTATTTGTTTGGGTTTACAATTCTAGAGTTGAATGAAAAAACACAAAAAGAAAGAGGCAAATATTCCTTATGCAGAAAAAAACGATTATCTTCTTATTTTCAACTTTCTCTGCATTAATTTCTGCAAACTTTAACCTGACTTCCTCCCAAAATCTTCATCTTTGCAGCATCAATAGAAAATGTTGTATCAAACACTTGTCCATGACACATGAGGAAATTCTATTGCCAGATTTTCTCAGCTTAAACTTGTTGTTTTTCCGTGGAGATAAGGCAATTGCATAAGGTTTCCTAATCTCTTTTTTTTTAAAACCCCTGGTCCAAAACGACGTCACTTTGGCCATGATTAAAAAATATATATAGCCACTACACTGCGCATAACAGCACAACAATGCAAAATAAAAGCTGCACTGAGGCATTTCCACAAGTAGTTGGTGGACAGCTTCAACGCAGACCAGAGGAGCAAACTCTGCCACCCTCAAGGCGTTTTCCAGCAAGGGGAGGTGCAATTGCACCTCCTTGTGCCTCTGTAGGTCTCCCATTGGAGGCAGGAGTAATGGGTCGTTGATGGGAAGTTCGTGCTGCCATTGGTTTTTATTAAATTTTTTTTTTTCAGTTCCAAGTTTATATTGTTTTAGTTTTATTAGAAGGGCAAAATTGCACTTTAGGCTGTTAAAAAATATGATGGGTCTCATAAAATAAATCCAATTTGTATAATAACTGATGTGTCATCTTATAGGTCATTAGATTATTACAACAGCCAAGATAGAGTGAAATGCGGGAAAATGAGTGGATTCTAAATGCAGAGACTTAGAAATCCGTATTGAACAACACATGTTAACACACAAATCACTCCTTCCGAAGTTAGGACTCCAACTTGGATATGGTTTGAGTATAGTTAAAGGCAAACCACTGTTGCAAGAGCAACTTTAAGAAATTTTGATGCATAACTTCATATTAAAATCTTTAAAAAAAAAACCCTCATATGTATTATTAATAATAAAAAATTTGGGGCCCTACTTGAGGTGAGCCCAGGGTGGTTGCCCTTCCGGCCCTGCCTCAGGGCCGACACTATCTTGCACTTTTGATTAGTATTTTCTGATTGTTCTATATTTTTGTGAGTGCTGTATATATGTGTATGATATTTACGAAGTATATAGGTTGGCCAGCTGAATGATATATGGTCAATGCGCATGTTGAGAAACAAGGGATAAAGTGATTGAACTATTGATTTTTTAAAAAAGAGGGTGAAGATGAATCAGAATCAGACGAAGGCGACGCTCTTCGGTGGATAACCTCGTGGGATTGCACCGGTGTCCAAGCTTGCAAGCAAGAATGCTCACACAAGTATGCTAATGCCAGAGGCTATGGATAGATTCTGCTCACAAAGCTTGCTTGTGCCCCTATGATTGCCCACAACCTGTTTGTACCCAATTTTGGTCAATGGACCAAAAATGGTTACATCCCAAAAAGAGACATGGCAAGGGCCCAAGTCCAATAATTGTCTATGGGTTATATTTCAGGAAGATTTTTTCTTGTTTAAAATAAACACCTGGGCAATATTAAAAAACAAAACCAAAGCCCAAGGGCAGAGGGCCCAAAGCAATTGGACTGCTGAAAAAAGAAGAAAGTCGGAAGCTGTTCCAAACCCACGCGAAGGTGAGAAGGACCATCAACATTTAATGACGATTTGACTTTTTTCTCTTCCAATAAGAAAAGCCACCCGCCTAAGGAAGCCACCAAGCCAGACAAGAAGCCAGCTTGCACATCAAATCGCCAAGGACGAAGACGCTTCAGACCAAGAAACCAACTTGAAGGACCGACGATTCTGGCAGGGAGATCGATCTTCCCCTCTATGGACCAGTTCAGGACGTCAAATCAACATGCTGACTTTGGACAACAGGCAAATATCCTTACCCAGTCATCATCACTTGAGAACTCTTCTGCCTCTATAAATAGAGGGCTTCCAGCACAGAAGAAGGGGACTCTCTCTCCAAAACAGACGCAACGTCTTGTAAAACACTCAAAAAAGAAAAGCACTCAAGGCATTCCAGTTATCTCGCTCTAGACTTCAGATAACCAGACGATCTCTATGTTCATCTCTTTATTTCTCTGCCATCTTCATGGTATGATTAACTTCTGAAAATGTTCAATTTGAATTTGTATAATGTAGCAGGCTATGAACCTTAGATCACAGTGATAATGTAGTTCTTAGTTTGGAATTAATGAACATGGATCTCTGTTGTCTGTCACTAATTCAAGAACTAAATAAATGAAAATGATGGGACTTACATCGAAGGAACTCTGTTATGCTTATGCTTGCTTCCATCTCCATATTTGCAATATTTAAGTTATTTCACTGTCATTTCACTTAACGTATAATTATCACGAAGGGTTTTTAGCCCGAAATCGGGCCACATAGATCCGAAGGATACAAACCAATCGGGCCGAAAGCCACATAGTTGGGCCCGAAATTGTAGTTAAATTTTATATTTAAATTTCAGAGTTAGGTCCGTAAGCCCACACAAGGTGTTTGCTGACCAAGAACTTTGTCTTTTTCCCTTGCTTGGATAGGTGTTGCTCGCACCAACCATAGCCGACATATACATGAGAGAAAGAATTGTGAAGTCCTCGTAGCTGGGGCATAGAAAAGAACCAATCCAGGCCAGGACCCCACCTAGTGCACAATGGCTTGAACAGAGGTTCAGGAAGAAGGCGCATACTTCACAAATACTAACTACACTCGCTCATACCAGATCTGTTGGACTGGTCATATATCCAACAGTGGCACGCCTATAAAGCAGAACCTATGAATCGGAAGAAATTCGAAGGTTCGGCTCGGGATAGGGCTGGACTGGATTTCTTATCAACCTGATTCAACTTTCAATTTCATTGAATATTAAAGTAACATCTGCGTGGGCCAAAAAGATACAATCGGGGCATTGGTGTAGGTCCAACAATTCCTGTGTTCTTCCGAGCACGCCTACCGCGACAATAGGCGAAAAGAATATCTCGCAGGAAAAGAGACCAACACAACCTCTTCCATCGTCCTAGCTACCTGTAACATACATACATGTAAATAAAACTTCAACAAACTACACAATGCCCATGTGCACTCCTTGATGAGAAAAACTTGGTTGCAACAGAGATAACACGGTTTTACTATTTCTGGCTAATAATGTTATGTTACGTGGAAGGCGTTATCATACATGCGTGTTAAAATCTCCACGATTTCCTCCAACTCCTTATTTATAGAAGTAAATAATTCCCTTAAAAATGATTATTCTCCCACAATTATTCCAAAGAAGGCACAAGGTGATAGAGTTATATAAAGACAAGCTTATTTCACAAAGAGGTAATTACAAAACCCTAGAAAAAAATTCCCCAAGGCTACATGCCACTTTCTCTCTCTGGCTCTCACGCCACCCCCTTCCCTCCCTAGAGAAATCTCTTTTCCTTTTAGAAATACATGCATCTCCTTGAGACCATATTATGACTTAGGCATTAGAGGGCTTTTGATCAACACCACACTGGTGTTCTTTGATTTATTGTTCTTATTTTGCAAGGAATCTTGGAATAACGAATTAAAGAGGTATGAAGATCTTCTTCGAATCTACCTATGAGGAAATTTGCATCCATAACATCTACTATAGGCAGGGGCGGAGCTAGCATGGGACCAGTGTGGTCCTCGGCCCCACTCCATTTTTATCTATTCTATTTGTATATTATATATGATATATAATATTATAATATATTATGTTAGTTTAGGATACTTACCCTAAAATAAAATAATATATTAGGTTTTTTAGGTCTACAAATTAACCATAAAATTTCTTGATCTCTCTTCTACTCATCTCCCTTAAATCTTCCAGGTTAATTTATGACATTTGGGCTAAAAACTCCTAAAGTTTTAACCTTTTTTTTTTCTTCCTTTTTGGTTTAAAGCTTTATGAATTTTTTATTTTCCTCATATTTTTTTATGTATGAGTTGGGTACCTTAATATTGCGCTTTATGAACTTTTTATTTTTCTACTAGTTGTTTTTGTTGGAATATAAATTATTAATTTTTAAGTGTTTAATAGTGTAGATTAAATTAGTATTTAATTAGTTTAAAATATGAAATTCATGATAATTATGAAGAAAATACAAATTTTATGAAGGAACCCTCTAGTGTAAAATTCAAGCTACGCCAGTGACAATAGGACATGCATTAATTCGTAGCTAGCTAGAACACATTATTTCTGTAAGCATATGTGAAACATGTCGTATACGGCATATGTGAAACACGTTATATGTTTTCTCCGTACGAAAGGCACTCCATTGCCAACCACGTGTATGTTTGTTCTAAAATATTAATTTGAGCTGTCCGATCATGTGCCATTCGCGACTCACAGTAGAGAGAGAGAGAGAGAGAGAGAGAGAGAGAGGAACATAGATTTCTGCTATCCTTCTGATCTGCAGTGCCCCAACCAACATTAACCCCGTAATTGCATTTAATTCTTGTGTCTAGAAAGCTCTGTATGTATATATTCCTTTGGGATGGATCACCCTTCTCATCGATAGATCTTCCTTAATATCTCCCTCCCTTCCTTAATTAGCATTAATTGTATAAATTTACTTCAAATCAAACATGAAATTCTTGGAGATGATAGTTATGATGGTTTTAGCTATTTCTCTTTCCTACATTGTGGGAAAGTATGACTACTTTCCAACAATGATCCATGGCTTGTGGCCAAGCAACAAGTCGAGACATCACGGAACGTGCAGTGGTGTAAACTTTAGTAGAGATGAGGTATATGATATATTGAGAATTCTGCATGCACGGCAAGTGCTCCGACAACCTGTTTTCACAGACAAAAATACTTCAACCATGCCTGGCATTTGTGGAACCAATACAAAGCTCATGATCTATTTTCTAATCACTAGATTAAACCAGGCATCCCACGTGATTATACTAAACTTGAAGGAGCCATCCGATCATTTATAAACTCGAGCAAACCTCTTCTCTGGTGCAAGATCATTAAAGAACAGAACGCAACAAAACAATATTTGCTGGAAGTCAGAATTTGCTTTGATCAAAATGCAACTAAACCAGAAAATTGTGAGGGGAATACAAATCCAGTGAATTGTCCCAGGAGGAGGATGACAAAAGAATGTGATCCACGATCACCTGTACGGTATATGCTATAGCCTATAGGTAGAAGGGTGAATTAAGCTATATTGATATAAATCTAATAAGGATGAAATATATAATCTATGAATAAATGTGTACGTGAAGGAAGTTGAGGTTCCACCCTAAAATAAATTGACAATGGGGGGAGTAGCCCAACTCCTTATAAACCCAGGACTTAGTCCCTTAAATTTTAATGTGAGACTCTCAACAGCTATGTGACACGATGAACTAATCGTGATCATGATCGTAATGATTAATTTGCAGTTTGTGTTATATATAATTTATGTTTTGATTTCTTAATGCACATCCCTATATAGTTTTGCAACAGGCATAGTCATCATGTTTATCTGGAAATGGAAAATCTTATATGAATTGCATGCATATATCAATCAACTACAAGTTTAATTATATCTCTTTTGATAATCAACTACAATGTACATAGAAAAAATGAAAACTCTTGTACGTACAGTACAGTGAGAAAAATATGAGAATTTTCTTTCTTAAAAAATCAGTGCTTTTTATTAGTTCTTAGAAATTAGAAGTTTGGATCATAATGTTGTATCAAACTCGTGTACATGACACACTAAGAAATTCTATATTGCCAGATTTTCTCATCTCTCAAGTTTTTTGCCTCCCAAGACCTATTGAAACTATACTATTCACATATACAATTGGCGGATCCAGTTTCGACATACAAACTATATACTATTCTATATTGCCAGCTTTTTCCTCTTTTTATGCTATATAAAAGCTTTCTTAGTTATCCTATCTATGCTAGTCTTGTTATATTATGGATGTTAAGTACACGGAGCAGAGAGAGAGGGGACATAGATTTATGCCATCCTTTAGATTTGCGGTCCCCCAACCTCAACATCAACCCTGTCAACAACACTACATGTGAATGTTATGTTGTTTCTGTTTTCTTGCTTTCTTTTATGTAACATTCCATTCCATGTGAGTCTAAATTAGTCTAAATTGGACACATTGATGCTGATTGTGAGTTTAGGTTACACACATATATATATATATATATATCCTTGGGATGGATCACCCATCTCCATCGATAGAGATCTTCCTTAATATCTCCCTCCCTCCCTTTCTTAATTAGCATAAATTGTTCTTAAAATCAAACATGAAATTCTTGGAGACCATAGTTGCGATGGTTTTAGGTATTGCTCTTTCCTTCAACATTGCGGGAAACATGAGCTGCAATGCTGCTGGACAGTATGACTACTTTAAGTTTGTTCAGGAGTCTCCTTTTGCATTTTGCAAATATGGTAATGGAATTAATAGATGCAACATCCTACCTCTGCCACGGATATTTACCATTCATGGCTTGTGGCCAAGCAACTTCACAAATCGTCATGAACCTTGCGTTGGTGCACAATTTAGTAGAGATGTGGTATATCTCTATCATACATACATACACATATTGAGAATAATGCATTTAGCTTCTGTTATGTTTCTCGTGTTTTGTTTTGTTTACTTTTGGTTTTAGTTTTTTGGTTTTTTTTTTGGCATGCATGCACGAAATGATATTTAATTTTTCTTTGCCATTGTTAGATGAATGAAGCCTCCAATGATGACTTTCGAGCTGATCTGGAGTTGTCATGGCGAAGCTTCATCAGTGGGCAGTCAAATATGGACTTCTGGGAATATGAATACAACACACACGGCAAGTGCTCCGACCACAAGTTTTCGCAGACGCAATACTTCGACCGTGCCAGGAGTTTGTGGAAGCAATACAAAGCTCATACTCTATTTTCTAATCGCTCGCTTGAACCAGGCAAGTCATATCGTTTAACTGACCTTGAACAAGCCATCCGATCATTTATAGGCGGGAGAAGACCTCTTCTCCTTTGCAAGAAATCTGAGGAGGAGAAAAAACAATATTTGCTGGAAGTCGTAATTTGCTTTGATGACAGAGCAATCAATCCAGTGAATTGTCCCGGGAGGAAAGAATGTGATCCACTATCACCTGTATGGTATATGCTATAGCCTAGCTATAGGTAGAAGGGTGAATTAAGCTATATTGATATAAATCTACTAACGATGAAATATATAATCTATGAATAAATGTGTACGTAGCTATGTGACGCGATGAACTAATCATGATCATGATTGTAATGCTTAATTTGCAGTTTGTGTTATATATAATCAATGTTTTGATTTCTTAATGCACATCCCTATATAGTTTTGCAACAGGCATATAGTCATCATGTTTATATGGAAATGGAAAATCTTATATGAACTGCATGCATATATCAATAAACTAATTATGTCTCTTTTGATCATCAACTACAGTGTATATAGAAAAAATGAAAACTCTTGTACGTACAGTGAGAATTTTCTTTCTTAAAAAATCAGTGCTTTTTATTAGTTGTTAGAAATTAGAAGCTTGGATCATAATGTTGTATCAAAATCGTGTACATGACACACTAAGAAATTCTATATTGCCAGATTTTCTCATCTCTCAAGTTTGTTGCCTCCCAAGACCTATCGAAACTATACTATTCACATATACAACAATTGGCGGATCCAGTTTGCACATACAAAGTTGAATAGTAGGAAGAGACATTTGGTTTTCGGTGCTGAGGTTATAGCAGACTGTGCATCCATCTTTGTCAGCCACAAGAAGCACATCGCCTTTCCAGAGTGGCAATGCCCATCCGCCCTCCCTGAGGTCCATTATGGGGATCGATGCGAGCTCAAAACCTGCGTGTTTTGTCCAAACACAAGCACCAAAATCATCGTCCATCAGCCACATTCCAAAGTATGGAATAACATCATAACTCCAATGCCAAACACAAAGAGCAACGGAAGATTCATTCCACACTGTAAGCTTCATGAAAAGCCCAAAAAAAGTTGTATCATGGCCTAGCAGCTCATCTGGCAACGCTACCTCATCAAACACCTCATCACTCATGTCAAACGAAACCATCACTTGCCTAATCGTTTCTTCATATTCAGTTTCCTCATTATATATATCCACGAATTCCTTTTGTTGCTCATTTCCCAACCAATAACACATCCCTTTAAAGTATATCTCGAACTTTTCAGGCCAAAGGAAAGTAGTTTCTGTTTCCAAAGAGTAAGTCTTGATCTCTCTCCAAGAAGAAGAATCTTCACTACTTCCCAGCGTGTACACTTGTACTCTCAGAGGATAAATAACCGCAGAATATAATGTATGAGCATGCCATTGCGAACCATAAAATGTAATGCTAACAACTTTATAAGCTTTAGATATAGGATCATAGCCAAATCCCATGGGGCATCTGAGCCGATTTAATGGTTGATACGGGGCAAGCTGCTGATTTAGGGACTCCCAATCCGTAAAGTATTTCTCCGAGGGAAGAAGCTTGAATTCCCGAATTGCCGGATTCCACAAAAACACCTTACTATAATTATCTACGTGTACACAAATGATTCCATGACAATGGCCTACAATCCTAAGTTCTTCACCACCACTCATTACACTCATAGAAACTGGAACATTGATGTCCTCCACCCTAGACAATAGAAACCTATGCGCACCACCATCTACATCCTCGCAAAAAGTAAGCATTGAGAACACTGATTCGGTCTCGCTAGCGTTTGGATCCTTGTTAGGGACTAATCGCTTCAAAAAGATTGATTGATTGTTGTGCAAGCAATTGGAGAGTTGATTGTCTACGAACCTGGGTTTGTTGATCTGCGCATACCACCATTTGGCCGCGCACTTGAATCGCATAAGAGATTTTGGAGGTAGACTTGATAGAATTTTTACCAATAAATCTTCCCCAATTTTGCAACTGTGTGCCATTATTTCAGCTATATATGTCTCAACCCTTTCCGTCTTCTACCTCTTCTTCTTTTGCACACACAAACAAGAAATAACAAAACAACACCCAAGTTAAACATAAGGAAAAATTATCATATCTGTATTATATATAAATCAAAGAGTAAAAACAACGTAAGACTTTCTAAAGTGTAATCGACAGAGAAACTTCGATTAACATCGTATTCAGAATAACAAATATTAAAAGGGATTAAAGTATACCAAACCATATTAAACAGGTATATATAGTTACCTTAAAATGACTGGGAAGAGGAACGTAGCAAATATACAATGGAAAGAAGCAAATTTAAGGTTTGATCATGGGATGAGAGAGAGAGAGAGATAGAGAGAGAAATGCAGCAGTGATTCCGGATCTGTTATCTCCAAAATTGGTGTTCCCCTGTCTCTGCTTGACATGTGTCCTTCAACCTAACGGTGGAATTTGTTATTCAAAAAAAAAAATTACCGGACAAAATTAAACATTAAAAAAAAAAAAAAACTAGACATATATAGTTAGGTTAGTTAGCAGCAGTAGGAAAAGGAACATATAGCAAATATACAATGGGAAGAAGCAAAATTAAGGCTTCATCAAAGGATGGAGAGAGAGAAATGCAATACTTAGTTCGTATTTGTTGTTCTCAAACTGAACTGAAAATTAAGGGCCCGTTTGATAACAATTTCAATTTCAATTTCAATTATAATTAAAAACCTTGAAGTTTTCCTACATTTCCATTGCTATTGTTGTTTTGGCTGTTCAGAAAGTGGAGCCATAAAAAGCCTTAAAGAAATAGATTATGAAATAATATCATCTAAATTTAATTTACAACAAGTCGAGACATCACGGAACTTGCAGTGGTGTAAACTTTAGTAGAGATGAGGTATATGATATATTGAGAATTCTGCATGCACGGCAAGTGCTCCGACAACCTGTTTTCACAGACAAAAATACTTCAACCATGCCTGGCATTTGTGGAACCAATACAAAGCTCATGATATATTTTCTAATCACTCGATTAAACCAGGCATCCCACGTAATTATACTAAACTTGAAGGAGCCATCCGATCATTTATAAACTCGAGCAAACCTCTTCTCTGGTGCAAGATCATTAAAGAACAGAAAACGCAACAAAACAATATTTGCTGGAAGTCAGAATTTGCTTTGATCAAAATGCAACTAAACCAGAAAATTGTGAGGGGAATACAAATCCAGTGAATTGTCCCAGGAGGAGGATGACAAAAGAATGTGATCCACGATCACCTGTATGGTATATGCTATAGCCTATAGGTAGAAGGGTGAATTAAGCTATATTGATATAAATCTAATAAGGATGAAATATATAATCTATGAGTAAATGTGTACGTAGCTGTGTGACGCGATGAACTAAACATTATTATGATCGCGATGAACTAACCAGTGAATTGTCCCAAGACCTATCGAAACTAAACTATTCACATATACAATTGGCGGATCCAGTTTCGACATACAAACTATACTATTTCTATGAAAGCTTTCCTAGTTTTCCTTTCTATGCTAGTCTTGTTATTATGGATGTTCAGTACCCGAGTAGAGAGAGGGGGGGACATAGATTTATGCCATCATTCAGATCTGCGGTCCCCCAACCTCAACATCAACCCTGTCAACAACACTACATATGAATTTTATGTTGTTTATGTTTCTTGCTTTTCTTTTATGTAACATTCCATGTGAGTCTAAATTAGTCTAAATTGGAACCATTGATGCTGATAGTGAGTTTAGGTTATATATATATATATCCTTGGGATGGATCACCCATCTCCATCGATAGAGATCTTCCTTAATATCTCCCTCTCTCCCTTTCTTAATTAGCATAAATTGTTGAAATATACTTAAAATCAAACATGAAATTCTTGGAGACCATAGTTGTGATGGTTTTAGGTATTGCTCTTTCCTTCAACATTGCGGGAAACATGAGCTGCAATGCTGCTGGACAGTATGACTACTTTAAGTTTGTTCAGGAGTCTCCTTTTGCATTTTGCAAATATGGTAATGGAATTAATAGATGCAACATCCTACCTCTGCCACGGATATTTACCATTCATGGCTTGTGGCCAAGCAACTTCACAAATCGTCATGAACCTTGCGTTGGTGCACAATTTAGTAGAGATGTGGTATATCTCTATCATACATACATACACATATTGAGAATAATGCATTTAGCTTCTGTTATGTTTCTCGTGTTTTGTTTTGTTTATTTTTGGTTTTAGTTTTTTGGTTTTTTTTTTGGCATGCATGCACGAAATGATATTTAATTTTTCTTTGCCATTGTTAGATGAATGAAGCCTCCAATGATGACTTGCGAGCTGATTTGGAGTTGTCATGGCGAAGCTTCATCAGTCGGTGGTCAAATATGGACTTCTGGGAATATGAATACAACAAACACGGCAAGTGCTCCGACAACAAGCTTTCGGAGACGCAATACTTCGACCGTGCCAGGAGTTTGTGGAAGCAATACAAAGCTCATACTCTATTTTCTAATCGCTCGCTTGAACCAGGCAAGTCATATCGTTTTACTGACCTTGAACAAGCCTAACACCCCGACCCTAATTTTTATATCCAAATAATTATTTAATTAATTAGATTAAGAAATTACAATTTTACCCTTGGGGATAGAGGTATTTTGGTCACTTTTTAACCCGGAAGGATTTTGGGAAAATGAGTGATACCGTTGCGTAGAGCTCGTCGATACGAGTTCGTAGACATGTGGCATGCCCAATTCCGACTTGTAACGAAGGAGGTAAAGTCTGAAAACGAAAAGGGCGAAAAGTGCCGTGCTACAGGAGTCCGGGCAGTTTTATTATTTTCCTTTTTCTTTTTTCTTCTTCTTCTTCCTACTCTCCCTGCGCACAAAAACCAGCCCCCCCTCTGTCCTGTCACGTTCACCGCCGGGGTTTTTGGGCCACCACCGTCGCATCCGGCCACCACTTGGGGTGGCACCGGTCCCAAAAGAACCAGGCCACCTCCCTCTTTCTATCCTGACCGATCTCAGCCGCTGGAACCTCCTGTGATCGCCGGAAAATGCAAAAATCCGACCGGTTTTAACCCAAAAATTCACGGAGCTCGTTCGGGTGATTCCGGGCACCAGATCCTGCGATCTTGGTATGTTTTTCTAACCTCTCGACGTGATTTAGCTGCTCATTGTGTTAGTTTTAAGAAATTTTTGCGTTTTGATAGTTGAATAAGCGATTGAAAAATCTGCCGGTTTCGACCTCCGTTTTCAGCCACTTCCGTCGATAATTTGGGGTATGTCCAAGAACAAAAGTGGCTCCAAATTATGGGTTTTACCTAGGGTAGGAGTTTGGAGCCGTGATTTTAAGATTTTCCGGCGATGCGATATCGCTTTGGACACCCACGAGCTGCCAGCGCGTGTGGCGGCGCGTGGCACTGTAGCAGAGGGGTATTAAGTCCCAATGCGATCCCCTGGTCCTCACGAGCACGTAGGATTTTACGGATCTCAATTTCGATACCGTATCGAGTCTCGAACGGATATCGCCTATTACGCGTTATCCGGGTTCGCAGGTTTGGACCGTTGGATGGTCTTGAATTTATTATATGTTAACTTGGGCATCCTTAGGATTGTGTAGGATTCGACGGATCGTAAAACGGAGTCCGGATACTCCAAAAATGCCAACCTTAGGGCTATGATTTCAGTAACCGTCAAATCGATTACGATCGTGAGTGATCCGGCCGTCCGATCTGGACCAAACTTGCAGGATGTGTGTCCGAAGCCTTGTAGGACACGTAGGAACTTTTGGATCGGAGTTTGGAGGTCGTGGGGCCCGTGGGCCCGGTTGACCAAATTGGAAGGTTTGACCCTCGGTTGACCGTAAGTCTTCAGAGGTAGTTTACTCTTCGAAGAGTATTAGAACGACCCTTTAGGATGAGTTTTGACCGTCTTTTGTTTTATCTTGATTTTGAGGGTCTTTGAGATTATTCTTATGGTTTTGTGATGGAAATCTTTTGCTGTTGAATTTAATAGTTTATTTAAATGCTTGTTACATTTAATAGTTGAGTTCTTTATTTTGTAAAGTAGTTGCAATATATGCGGTTTGACATATTTGAGTGTTTTTAGCGCTACCTTAGATACCTCCCTGGTTATGGGTTTTATGTTTGGGATTTATTTTGCCCAGGCCCGTCGGAGTTTGCCCAGGCCCTTCAGAGATTGATTTATTTTGCCCAGGCCGTCGGAGTTTGTCCAGGCCCTTCGGATGTCTTCTTAATACGATGCCTTGGGAAAATTGAATTAAGGAAGGGAATATTGTTTTTATAATATTTATATAAGGATTACGAACTCCACCATCATACGTACCTCCCCCATTGGATGATGATATTTGGAAACAGTGGATATGGATACTGGGATACATGGAAATGGATATATGGATATGGTTTGGATATACTATTCACACACGTGCTGGATTTTGGGCGTGTGGGCTTTATTGGTCACGGATCCTGGAATTGTGGGATGCCGGAAAAATTGTGGATATGGTTTGGATATACTATTCACACACGTGTCGGGTTTCGGGCGTGTGGGCTTTATTGGTCTCTGGATCCTGGAATTGTGGGATGCTGGAAAAATTGTGGATATGGTTTGGAAATGTCGGAACCCGGGGCATACCTTAACGGGGGCTAGCCCTTGGGCGCGTAGGACGGTTTCCAGGCGTACGGGTCTTGATTCTTCGTCCGTACGTGCTGGGTTAGAGTATCAGCCCCCAGTTGGACGACTCATCCCTAGCCACATGGACGCTGATGGCCGGATAAGTGTGAGCTAGTCAACAATCCCCTGTTGGATTGTTTCCCCTGGTACATGATGATGGTGAGAGGTGGGTGTTACTATATTACACATATGTATATGTGGTTTTGATTCTGGTTTGAGATTTGTGAGCTTGTACATGTATGAACGTATAAGCCTTGGTTTTGGGCAGTGTTGTTTGGCACCATACGCCTTGGATAGGGTATGGTTGCGGGATTGAACTGTTATAAATGGAATAATTTGATAATGTGTTCATTGTATTTTTGTCGGGATTGGAGTTGTGTTAAATATGAAATGTATTGTTGGTTGCATTTCAAATAATTGTATATTATCGGAGTTGTGACTGTTCAGATGAGAACTATGTGTGGCTTGATCCCTTGTCCAAGGGTACGTAGGCAGCCTGGGGTCTCACCTAGGTGCAGCCGCGAATTTTGTTGGGTGTAAAAGGTTTGATTGATTCTGTGTATGTGATTGGACCTTGAGGGGTTATTGGATTTGAATCCGATTTATTGAGATCATTAATTGTTTGGTTTATGCATTGTTCACTTAAGAACTGCTGGTTTTGTTTCGAACCATTTGAAGGCCGGAGGCGTTATGTGAATTGCATGAGATTATATTGTGCGTGCTGCCTGTTGGGATTTTAAAATGTGAATTTTGTGCAGGTTGAAATTTGGGGAATGTTCAATTTACAGGGAGACTTGCAAATTTTCGGTGGAAAGTCTCGTGCCTTATCTCTTTTGGGAAAGAGGATATAGTTTCAGTGCGTGGGCCTATATCGGAGTGATGTCGGAATTTCACAGGATTCGTCTCGGGTTTCGAGGAATGGGGCGGGTCCTGTCAAAGCCATCCGATCATTATAGGCAGGAGAAGACCTCTTCTCCTTTGCAAGCAATCTAAGGGAAAAACAATATTTGCTGGAAGTCGTAATTTGCTTTGATGCCAGAGCAATCAATCCAGTGAATTGTCCCAGGAGGATGACAAAAAAAAGTGATCCACCATCACCTGTATGGTATATGCTATAGCCTATAGGTAGAAGGGTGAATTAAGCTATATTGATATAAATCCAATAAGGATGAAATATATAATCTATGAATAAATGTGTACGTAGCTATGTGTGACGCAATGAACTAATCGTGATCATGATTGTAATGCTTAATTTGCAGTTTGTGTTATATATAATCTATGTTTTGATTTCTTAATGCACATCCCTATATAGTTTTGCAATAGGCATGGTCATCATGTTTATATGGAAATGGAAAATCTTATATCTATCAACTAATTATGTCTCTTTTGATCATCAACTACAGTGTACATAGAAAAAACGAAAACTCTTGTACGTACAGTGAGAAAAAGATGAGAATTTTCTTTCTTAAAAAATTAGAAGCTACCGAGGGGTTTACCTGTTCGAATCTCAGTGTAGCTGGGACACTCAAAAAAAAAAAAAAAAAAAAGGGAAATTAGAAGCTTGGATCATAATGTTGTATCAAACTCGTGTACATGACACACTAAGAAATTCTATATTGCCAGATTTTCTCATCTCTCAAGTTTGTTGCCTCCCAAGACGTATCGAAACTATACTATTCACATATACAATTGGCGGATCCAGTTTCGACATACAAATTTGAACAGTAGGAAGAGACATTCGGTTTTCGGTGCGGAGGTTATAGCAGATTGTGCATCCATCTTTGTCAGCCACAAGAAGCTCATCGGTTTTCCAGAGTGGCAATGCCCATCCGCCCTCCCTGAGGTCCATTATGGGGATCGATGTGAGCTCAAAACCTGCGTGTTTTGTCCAAACACAAGCACCAAAATCATCGTCCATCAGCCACATTCCAAAGTATGGAATAACATCATAACTGCTGTGCCAAACACAAAGAGCTATGGAAGATTCATTCCACACTGTAAGCTTCATGAAACCAAAATAAGTTAACGTTGTATCATGGCCTAGCAGCTCATCTGGCAACGCTACCTCATCAAACACCTCATCACTCATGTCAAACGAAACCATCACTTTCCTAATCGTTTCTTCATGTTGAGTTTCATCATCATCCACGAATTCCTTTTGTTGCTCATTTCCCAACCAATAACACATCCCCTTAAAGTATATCTCGAAATTTTCAGGCCAAAGGAAAGTAGTTTCTGTTTCCAAAGAGTAAGTCTTGATCTCTCTCCAAGAAGAAGATTCTTCACTACTTCCCAGCGTGTACACTCGTACTCTCAGAGGATAAATAACCACAGAATATAATGTATGAGCATGCAGTTGCGAACCATCAAATATAATGCTAACAACTTTATAAGCTTTAGATATAGGATCATAGCCAAATCCCATGGCCCATCCGAGCCGATTTAATGGTTGATACGGGGCAAGCTGCTGATATAGGGACTCCCAATCCGTAAAGTATTTCTCCGAGGGAAGAAGCTTGAATTCCCGAATTGCCGGATTCCACAAAAACACCTTACTATAATTATCTACGTGTACACAAATGATTCCATGACAATGGCCCACAATCCTAAGATCTCCACCACCACTCATTACACTCATAGAAACTGGAACATTGATGTCCTCCACCCTAGACAATAGAAACGTATGCGCACCACCATCTACATCCTCGCAAAAAGTAAGCATTGAGAACACTGATTCGGTCTCGCTAGCGTTTGGATCCTTGTTAGGGACTAATCGCTTCAAAAAGATTGATTGATTGTTGTGCAAGCAATTGGAGAGTTGATTGTCTACGAACCTGGGATTGTTGATCTGCGCATACCACCATTTGGCCGCGCACTTGAATCGCATAAGGGATTTTGGAGGTAGACTTGATAGAATTTTTACCAATAAATCTTCCCCAATTTTGCAACTGTGTGCCATTATTTCAGCTATATATGTCTCAACCCTTTCCGTCTTCTACCTCTTCTTCTTTTGCACACACAATCAGGAAATAACAAAACAACACCCAGGTTAAGCACAAGGAAAAATTATCATATCTGTATTATATATAAATCAAAGAGTAAAACAACGTAGGACTTTCTAAAGTGTAATTCATAGAGAAAGTTCGATTAACATTGTATTCAGAATAACAAATATTAAAAGGGATTACAGTATACCAAACCATATTAAACATTACAAAGAATATATATATATATATATATATATATATAGTTACCTTATAATGAGTGGGAAGAGGAACATAGCAAATATACAATGGAAAGAAGCAAATTTAAGGTTTGATCATGGGATGGAGAGAGAGAGAGAGAGAGAGAGAGAAATGCAGCAATAAATCCGGATCTGTTCTCCCCAAAATTGGGAGAAATTATAGCATGATAGACCGTATCACCACGTCAGCTGATGATACTCCCACTCAAAATATGTCATGTGTCTTAATTTTTTAACAACTCAAACTTTATTTTACAGCTGGAATTCAACCTAATTTTTACCCTTAAAAATAAAATTAAGAAAATAAGAAAATCGAAAGAAGAAGAAAAAAGAGCAGAGCCACTGCCCACCGCAATACGCCTGCTCTGGTCGTCTTCCCTTCCCTATCTTTTATCTCTCTCCCTCCATCTCTCTCTCTCTCTCTCTCTCTTTGTGTTGCCCTTCTTTAACTTTCTCAACCTTTCAGTGACTATCCCCTAGATCCATACATATTTTCTCGTTGATGAAGGTTTCCCTAATAGATGTGATTCGCGAAGAAGATTGGGATGGGAGGTGGGTGTATCACAAAGAGGCTACATATCAACCGTAACACAATCCCCAAAACCCAACAACGCCATTAGTCTCAGGAACGACACACCCCAACTTGAGATTCAATACAATACCTAATCTTCTTTGTGATACATGGTTGCAATAATCTTCTTTACCATGTCACCATCCAAATGCTTATTAGATTCAATACAATACCTAATCTTCTTTGTGATACATGGTTGCAATAATTTATTGGGCTATGGGGATTTGGCTTACTCGCAAGTAGATACATGGTTGCAATAATTTATTGGGCTATGGGGATTTGGCTTACTCGCAAGTAGAGGAAGAGGAAGATCTGGGCGGCGTGGGGGGTTGGGGTTGGGTTGCTGAGATATTCTCTTTTCTTTTTTCCTTTAAGTTTTTTTTTAATTTTTCTAATTTTATTTCAGTGGATAAAAATAAGTCCAGCTGTAAAATAAAATTTGAGTTGTTAAAAAATTAAGACACATGATATATTTTGAGTGGGAGTACCAGGATTGACGTGGTGGTGACAATACCATTCTATAATTTCTCTAAAATTGGTGTCCTCATCATTTGTCTCTGCTTGACATGTGTTGTTCACTTTGATTGTATATATATGAATGTGTGTATGATATTTACGGTTAATAGCACACTAGTATCCTTTTAAACTTACAGTTAATAGCATGAAATAGATACATAATTTGCACATCACATCACAAATATTTTCAACAATAAAAATATAATAATTTCGATATCCTTATTGGAAAAAATATTACCAGATTTTCTCATCTCTCAAGCTTGTTGCCTCCCTCCTAAGACAGAAACTATATATTCACAGGTCCATTATATTCCCCAGTAATTAAATTTTTTAATGGATAATAATAGCGTGGAACACTTGGAATAGGAAGACACGTACGGTTTTTGGTACGCAGGTTATAGCAAATTGTACATCCATCTCCGTGAACCATACAATCAGAGGCGGCCCATGGGGTGTGCGAGGTGTGCGACCGCACAGGGCCCCCAAAATTTAAGGGCCACAAATTTTTCCTAATTAACACATTCAATTAATTAAAATATGAAAATAAAAATGAAATATTAAATATCACCCCACAATGCCACATGCAAGGCCCCAAAACCAAAATCAAAATTGAATTGAATATTATTATCAACAACTTCCACGACTTAGAGAGTAGAGGCCCTAATTTAATTTGTTTTCCTCTTCCCAACTCTCACGCTGCAACTCTTCTTTGTATTTATTTATTATGGTTTGAAACCTGTGTTTTCCTCTTCCCAACTCTCGCGCTACAAAACCATTATACTATTATTTTCTCTTTCAGTGAATCTCTCACTCTCCTCTATCA
Source organism: Prunus fruticosa (assembly GCA_018703695.1). Lineage (NCBI taxonomy): Eukaryota > Viridiplantae > Streptophyta > Magnoliopsida > Rosales > Rosaceae > Prunus > Prunus fruticosa. Next base: position 40,536,279 of record CM031924.1, on the reverse strand, counting down.
AAATAAATCCCTTTCTCTTCAGGTACCACCCTCTTCCATCAAATTTTGGATTGTAAAAACCCAAGCTTTAGCCCTTTCCCCAAAATCACAGTTCTTTTCTCCCTCCCTCATTCACATGAGAATTCACCGAGCATTGAAATTGGAAAATCAATTTATCAGCTCTGTGATTTGGAAGAGTGACTAAAGAAATTTTTCTGGGAAGCTCTTTCCCAAGGTGTTCCTCCCGTATCAGAAAATTTTGTTTCTATATGGATTTTTTTTTCCTACTTGTATATGTAGGGCCCCGACATCCATATTTGCACAGGGCCTCCAAAGTCAATGAACCGGCTCTGCATACAATGCCAATGCCCAATCCAACCGCCTGAGGTCCATTATGGGGCTCAGTTCAAAATCCAAGTGTTTTCTCCAAACAAGCTTGACAACGGCAACGTCAACGGCAACATCATCCATCACCCACATTCCAAATGATTCAAAACCATTACTATCATTCCTACGTACGCAAGCCACAAAGACCAATGCAATCATTCCCACACTATAAGGTGCATGAAAAGCAAAAGCCACTAGGATAAGTGGGAATGGAATCATTCCACCTTAATATAATCAGCAGATTATATTCACTTCAACCTAACAGGAGAAAGTCATGTCTCAAATGGAAAATCTAAATATACGTTTTGCATCTTATATTATATATATCTTGATCATCAACAACTACAATATAGAAAACCCTCCTTGTTCATCTTTACAAAGAAAGTGTACTAGGATAAGTGGGAAGAAGCGAAATTAAGGTTCGATCATGGCATGAGGGACAGAAATGATCATGGCATGAGGAACAGAAATGCGGCGCTGCGAGCGAGAGAGCTTGAGCTGTCGAGGAGGCAGAGAGGCGAATGTTTCTTTTGTCTGTAAGGTGTTTTGTAGGAGGGATTTTGTCTTTATGGGAAGGTCTAAATATAACCCCCTCAGGCTGACTTGATCCACCATAAAAATAATTTCATCCTAGCAATCCCCTCTTTTGTCCTATATTTTAACTGTAAAAAGAAAATACGAAAGAGAAGATTTTGAATAAAGAAGAAAAAAAACCCTAGCAGCTGCCGAACCCCACTCGACAGTCACTCAACCCCGACAACCGGCACCCTCTGCTCCTTCTCTCTCCTCCTTGTGATGTGATGTAATCCCACATCACAAAGAGAGAGAGAGAGAGAGAGAGCCAAGTGGAGAGGGACAGTATTTGTTGGGGTTGGCAAATTACCAGAGAATGGGGAGTAACCATTGCATATTTGCATGTTGATAGTGTGTTTTTTGATTTCTAGCGTTCTTGTGTGGAGATCAATCTATATATCCACAACCTGAAATACTCACCCATCGAATTCCTTAACCTCATTGATAAAAAAGAAAATATCTAAAAATACTCAAATCTTATACTGAAAATGTTGTAGAACTCGATCCCCTTTGGAACAATTTTCTTTTCTAATTATCTGCAAAATTGAAAATTCGTTGACAACAAATATAGCCTCAAAACTTGTCTTCAAACAATTTCAATTATGCTCGAACTATGCAGGTGGTGTGTTATGTAATGTCATGCACAAAACACCAACGGAGTACATCAGTGTCACCATAAGAGAAAAAGGAAAAGATAAAATAAGAATTATATTCATAATGTAATTATAAAGAGAATCAAGGGATCTATTTCTTCAGTGCTTTAACCGCTTTCTCGGCAGCATCATCCAGATCTTCTGCTGTAATTAAAGCCATTCCACTTTCCTGCACAGCCATTAACAAACAATAAAGTTTCTAATATACATTCTGAATATATTTTCCATGACTGACTTTTTTTTTCTTTACTTTTATGTATTAGGATCCTAAATTTCTAATTGGTACCTTCAGAATTCTCTTTCCTTGGTCAACGTTGGTGCCTTCGAGACGAACGACCACGGGCACTTCTAGTTTAACCTTGAACATGGATGAACAAAAGTTAATGCTTCCGCAGAAACTAGATTGAGCCCATACAATTATTCACAACTGTTAAATTTGGAATTTATGAGGTCAAGAAAAACTTCTGTTCCTTAGTGGAAATTTTTTTTTCCCAAAATTCATCTCCCGGCAGTAATTAACCAAATTATTTCAATCTCCTTCTTAAGCACAATCCAAATTGATATCAAGTAAAATGAAACCACCAGGAAATAATTTGCCAAAACATGGCAATTAATTGGAGAATCACCTGTTTAGCAGCATTGACGATTCCACTTGCAATCACATCACATTTCATTATTCCACCAAAGATATTCACCAAAATGGCCTTCACTTTCTCATCAGAAGTCAAAATCTTAAATGCCTCAACAACCTGTTTCACATAATTTAAAATTAGAGAAACAGAAAGAAATTTGAGTTTCTTACGTGCTATAAATCAGAGTCATATTCCTTATCAGAGAAGTGTACAACCAAAAACAATAACTGGCATTAGGCTTTAGCACTCAGACATGCATGTGCACATTGCACAAAGAGCATCCTCAATTTTTTAACAAACTAGTGAACCATCTTAAACCCAAAGCCACATTCAAATTGAGATATAAAACAGATCCTGATACCAAAGAAGTAAAGAATAAAGCTGAAAAAGAAAAAGAAAAAGACTCAATGACAACAGTGGGGAAAAAAGGTCCGACAAGCAGTTCATCCATTTCCTATCACTCCATCATTACCTGGTTTTCAGAAGCATTTCCGCCTACATCGAGAAAATTGGCAGGAGTTCCCCCATGTAATTTAATGATATCCATTGTAGCCATAGCTAATCCTGCACCATTCACCATGCAACCAATTTCCCCATCTAACCCAATATAATTCAAATCTACTTTGGCAGCAGCCACCTGTCAGTAGGTAAAAGGCACCAGAGCAAATAAGTAAACACCAAAAAAGATTGTTATCTACCACAAAGAACTTCACATTCAAGTTGTGCACTCTTAACTGTAGACACAGTGTGTCCTGTTGTAAATGTATCAGATAACATTCAACTACCTAGATAAAGCATCTCCAACAAACAAACTCATGGGTGGCAGCTGGGCTTTACTATAACAATGAAATATTATACCCCGTAGAAAATATGGAAACTTTCATTGGCCCTGTTATTCCTCCATTCCTGTTGGGAGTGGGGATCAGGAACGCCTATTAAAAGCTGACAAAGGTTCGCTAGGTATCTCGGGGCCCCACCTTCCTCCACCCCTATAAGGGGCAGGTCTAAACCTGCCCAACCCAGATCATGATTTTAAACAAAAAATTCCGTTACAGATCAACATAAGATGTGTGAGAATAGCTGCTTGTAGCAAAAATCCTCACCAAATTTGGGATGCACATGTTGCACATACATATAAACCAAAAAAAAAATTAAATCTGTACAGGAAGGCGGAAAAAGAAAAAAAAAATTGAAATACATTAAAAGGTAGAGCCCAAAAACCCTAAACAATTAGAAATGAAATTCAAGTCTACAAAGGAAGATGGGGTGGTAAGTGGCAACAGAACTGCAACGAATAGTACTATTAATCAGCTGTAAAAGTGGGCAAACACAAGGATAATTAATCAAACCTCTCGAGGATCCTCTTGTGTTGGATCCCGAAGAGCAAATATCTCTTTCTGACGAAAAGCAGCATTATCATCAAAGTTCAACTTGGCATCAGCAGCTACTAGCTGGTTATCAGAAGTCTCTGCAAGTGGATTGATCTGTCCAAAAATCAAGGGTCAGATAGGTAAAATGGAAGGAGGGGAAGTGGTTAAACAGTAAAATTACTTTAACCTAAAAATCATGCTCACTTCCAGAAGCGTGCAGTCAGTCTCACTGAATAGCTTATATAATTTCTTCACTTGATCAATTGAACTACTTCTATCGGCCACTTTAGGAGCCAAACCATCAACAACCTTTGCGGCATCTTCATCTGTAATTCCAGTGAAAACATCGACAGGTACCTATCGACCACAGAATAAGAAAACAAAATTAAGAAGATACTAGTTAAATCACAATACAGAAAAGGAAAGAGTAGTTGCCAAAACATAAAAATAAAAGATAAGGCTAAGTACCTTTATTATCTGATCAGGGAATTTCTCAGCAAGGTCTTCAATGCTTGTTCCTCCCTTTGCACAGGCAATTATAAGCTGAAAAATGGATATCAAAATATGCATCTTAATTCAGGAAGCTCACTTTGAAGAAAACTAACATTAACAAAGACATAGGAAAATAAAATAGGTAATTAAATTGCACCAGACAAAGATAATGAAGTCAGTTTGAGAACATACTGGGCCAGCAGTTTTGCGATCCAGAGTGATAGCAAAGTACATCTCATTGACAAGCGACAACTTTTGGCACAAATAAACCTGTACAGGCAAAAGTTAGAAACCAAATTATAAGTAAAAAATTTATAGTGCTGATGTGTATGTTCAAGAAAGTTTGAGGCTTGGAAGTCCTTAGCACCAAGTTTTATTTAATATAAAATAAAAATGAAAATTTGGAATCCTCAGCAACAAGGATTCCAAGCTTTAACATAAAAATGAAAGTTTGGGAACTAACATGTGTTCAATGCTACAAGTTAATATAAATGTACAATATGAAACAAATTGCAATGCCAACCTTGCTGACAATTTTTCCCTGAGGACCTGTTTGCTTGGTAACAAGAATCTGACCAAGCATCTTGCCTGCAAGAGAAGTACAAAATTGAAATAAAGAAGAGCACCAAAAGGACAAAGCAGTATCACATCTTAGAAAGCAGCAACTTCCAGAATCATACAGAAGAATAAATGTACAAAAGACTATCACAACATACTATTGTAAACTAACATGCATGCATTGCTAGAGGCATTGTAATCTAACGTATCAAGCTAGGGAGTGCTAGAGTTATTTCTATGAGAGCCTGTGTTGGTATGCCCAGAGATAACTTTAAGAAAACAAAAACGCCAGGGAAACATTCTCATATAACAAAGATGGTTTTTAGTACCAGCGATATCTTCAACTTGGTCAGCCGGGACAATGTGAACACCACCCTTGAGACCATTTTTAAAGGTTCCCAAGCCTCTTCCACCAGCCAAAACTTGGCTTTTAACTACCAACTGCACCAAAATCCAAGTTAGCATTGCCCCTTTTCAAACACTAAGCTAGTTTGCTAAAAATAAAAAAAGATATAAGAACAGTATTCCAACTTTGACTTTTTCAGCCATTGAAATATGAAGATAAATTATCCTTAAATCAGACATAAAGTTTTGTCCTGGAAAAGAAAACGAATATTGCTATGAATATTTCTTTTTTCTCAGTTTGATCAGCAACATAGAATAGTGCTTGTCTTCTTGTCAAAATAAACCTGAATATGAAAAGACCATGATTTCCAATAATTACCTCACTTTCCTTGGGGAATACATCCTGAATTGCCCTTTTGACTTCATCAACGGAAGCGACGGCAGCACCTTTCGGAACATTAACCCCATATTTGCTCATCAAATCAGCCCCCTTGTTTCAGCCAAAGTGAAAGGCATTCATCCTCAAAATTCAAACAACATTCTCACTCTCGCACAGAAGCATAACCAACAACTAGGATGATGCAATGTGACTCGAAGATGTACACCATTCTCATAAATAAATTAAAAAACAGACATTTGGCACATATACATACACATTATATTCTATACATGTATATTTCAAAATTTTGAAGTTTTTTTTTGTTGCACAGGAAGACAATTTTTGAGGGATGAAAATTTTCGCTGATCACTACTATTAACTTTACACAACTGTATTAAATTAATCAAAGACAACAAAATAACTATGAAACATATAAACAAATCATAAAACGAAAAATTGTGTTCTTTACTTTCCAGAGTTTTTGGAGGATTAAAAGAGAAACAGATCAGCTACATATGAAAGTTTGAATTTGATTGTAAGTGTGAGCGAAATATGCACAGAGAGAGACCTGATATTCGTGGATGTTGAGGCGGCGGAGCTGTTGCTGCTGCCATTTGACGGCGATAGAGAGAGAACGAGAGGTAAGCTGCTTCAGTAATCCTCTCACCATTGTTTGAAGCTCTCAAACCCTAAAGCAACAACTAGAGAGAGAACGCACACGGAGAGAGAGAGAGAGAGAGAGAGAGAGACTGCGTTTGCCGGACGCAGAGGCGATTGGGTCTGAGAATGCGAAAGGATCCCTAGTGCATTTTCTTTTTTAATATTCTTTTGACCCGTTTTAGGCATTTTATGATTTTCATTTTTTTTTTCATTTTTTTATGTGAGCCAATAGATCGGCGCCGCGTCATAGATCTCCGGTTCCTTTTTTTTTTTTTTTTCAGACTTTCAAAACCGGTTACTCTGAATGAACCGGTTCTCAGTTTGATCCCAATGTTCCATTTACTTGTTGGTAAAATTTCAAGCTTAAAAACCAAAAGGGGTGGTGTGGTTGGCAAATTACTATTTTCAGTTGGCAAACTATTTGGTGCCTCAATGACAGAGGTTTGAAACTCGTTGAAAGCACTTTGTGGCCAGGGACAAGCTGAACCCCAAATAAGAGATTAATCTCACCATTCAGGTGTGAGGACACCTCGTAATATTTATAAAAATAAAAATAAAATTTCAAGCTTAAAAAATGTGTATGCCCATAACGGGCTAGTATTGTAGTTCAAGTGTATTTACTCTTGCATTCGATGCCCTAGATTCGAGTCACCTCTCCTAATACCATTTGAATAAAAAATAAACAAAAAACATAGACACACCATAAAATACATGGCACAATTGAACTGTGATACAATCATACAAAAATAATGTTGTAAATTAAATTTAGATGATATTATTTCATAATCTATTTCTTTAAGGCTTTTTATGGCTCCACTTTCTAAACAGCCAAAACAACAATAGCAATGGAAATGTAGGAAAACTTCAAGGTTTTTAATTATATAAGTGATAATCAATTGATATCACACATAGATTAATACATTAAATTCTAGAAAAAGGACTAATATATTAGGGCATGTTTGATAACTATTTCAATTTTAGCTTTTAGTTTTCACTTTTTGTGCTAAAGTATAGACGAAAAAGAGAGTGAGAATGGAAGTGAGGATTGTTTGTGCAAATAATCTCGCGGGAGAATATTCGCTTCTAAATCCTTCAACCTTCGATCTTCCTTCTTTCTCTTCCTCGATTCTTGTAAAACTATAGTAAATAGACCACACCCAGGGGGTGTTGGCCAAAGGCCCTTCGATGCCTAAGTTAGTTCGAGTGTTTGTAGGAAAACAATAGCTAAGCAAAGGGTACGGAGTTGTATGTATGGTGTGAACGGGCGGCCGGAGCCGTGTGGAGAAAATATGGAGTGGAGAGAGAGAGAGAGAGAGAGAGAGAGAGAGAGAGAGAGAGAGCTTCAGGTATTTTTCTTGGGTATCAGTAGGTTTAGATGTACCTTGAATGATGAATGAAGTCATCTATTTATAGGAGCCTCGGGGCTAGGGTTTCATAGAGATTGAGTCGGACTTGATTACATCCTTTTATTATGATAATATATGAATTAATGATATTATCTCATTAATTATAAGATAATATCACCTTATTAGGATAATATCCAAATTAATGATATTATCTTATTAAATAAAGATAATATCTTATAATTAAGATATTATCCCTATTAATTAATTAACCAAATAAATTGGTTTAATCAATTAATTTAAGATATTATCCCTATTATCCTTATAATTAAGATATTATCCCTATTATCCTTATAATTAAGATATTATCCCTTTTTCGTTGCGAGGACCAGCTAGGTAGAACTAGGCTAGTTGTCGTCGTGACTGGCAGTGAAAGACGGTTTGAAAGGCGATGGAGCAGAGGAGGATGCAGCTCGTAAGGGGTGGCAGGCGTCATGGATCAGGCATGTGGAGCGCTGAGAGCTTGGCTGAATCAGTTGGATGATGAAGAGGCTGCAGATCAGGGATCCCCTGCTAGCATCTCGAAATAGATGAAGACTCATTTATTTCTCTTCAGCTTTTGTAGTTTGCTTTCTTGATTATAATAATTGGTCTGGTTTGACCATCTTCTTTTTGTTGAACTCGGCCAGTTGGTCAGTTGCTATGGAAATTTCAGTTGCTTTTTCTAACATCAATTTGCATATTGTCTTGTGAACTGCTTGAGTGTCTCTAGGTTGTGGCATGTTTGGCCTACGTCTGGAGACGTGCCGATGAGAGTGGCATGTTTGGCCTACGTTCGGAGACGTGTCGATGAGAGTGGCCTGTTTGGCTACGTCCGGAGAAATGTCGATGAGTGTGGCTCGTTTGGCCTACATCCGAAAATCGTGTCGATGAGAGTGGCCCGTTGGCCTACGTTTGGAGACGTGTCGATGAGTGTCGCCTATTTGGCCTACGTCAGGAGACGTGTTGATGAGAGTGGCCCCGTTTGGCATACGCCCAGAGACATGTCAATGAGTGTGGCCCGTTGGCCTACGTCTGGAGACGTGTTGATTAGAGTGGCCTGTTTGGCCTACGTCCGGAGACGTGTCGATGAGTGTGGCCCGATTAGCCTACGTGTCGATGAGAGTGGCCCGTTTGGCCTACGTCAGGAGACGTGTCGATGAGAGTGACTCGTTTGGCCTATGTCCGGAGACGTGTCGATTAGAGTGACCCATTAGGCCTATGCCCGGAGACGTGTCGGTGAGAGTGGCCCATTTGCCCTACGTCCGGAGACGTGTCGATTAGAGTGGCCCATTTAGCCTACGCTCGAAGACGTGTCGATGAGAGTGGCCCATTTGGCCTACGTTCGGAGGTGTGTCGATGAGTGTGGCCCGTTGGCCTACGACGTAGGAGGTGTGTCGATGAGTATGGCCCGTTGGCCTACGTCAGGAGACGTGTCAGAAGAGCGGCCCGTTGGCCTACGTCCCGGAGACATGTCGATTAGTGTGGCCCGTTGGCCTACGTCCGGAGACATGTCGATGAGTGTGGCTCGTTGGCCTACGTCTGGAGACGTGTCGATGAGTGTGGCCCGTTGGCCTACGTTCAGGAGACGTGTCGATGAGAGTGACCCGTTTGGCCTACGTCCGGAGATGTGTCGATTAGAGTGGCCCATTTGGCCTACGTCCGGAGACATGTCGATTAGAGTGGCTCGTTGGCCTACGCTCTGAGATGTGTCGATTAGAGTGTGGCTCGTTTGGCCTACGTCCGGAGATGTATCGATTAGAGTGGCCCCGCTTCGGCCTACGTCCGGAGACGTGTCGATGAGTGTGGCCCGTTGGCCTACGTTAGGAGACGTGTCGATGAGAGTGACCTATTTGGCCTACGTCCGGAGACATGTTGACTAAAGTGGCTTGTTTGGCCTACACAGGAGACATGTCGATGAGTGTGGCCCGTTGGCCTACGTCCGAAGACATGTCGATTAGAGTGGCCCGTTTGGCCTACGTCCGGAGACGTGTCGATGAGAGTGGCCCGTTGGCCTACGTCCGGAGACGTGTCGATGAGTGTGGCCCGTTGTCCTACGCCCGAAGACGTGTCGATTGCTTTTGTGAACACTTCATTGGAAAGAAAAGCTTGAACTTGTATTGATGTCTATGTGACTAGATTGCTTTATTGAACAAAAGAGATGAGTTGCACGGGTAACATCAAAAGTAACTTGGCTCCAATGAAGGTGAGGGAGGCTCGACGCCCGCCTGGAGGCGAGCTGATAAATAAGGGGCTTCGTAGATAATACCCCTAGAGGTAATGGGCATTTCATTGTCTTGGAACTTCTTTCCCTTAAAAGATGATGCCAGGATCGTCTTCCATGAATGGGTAACTGGTGATGGCTTGGGAGACGAAAGTCGCTTGCTTGATCTTTCTCTTTTGCTCCATAGTGGTCAGCTGGACTCTTAGAGTCGGCTGGAATTGTGTTGATCCGTATGACTTTTTTTGTGGAGGCTCATTGGCAGCTGCATCACAATCCTTGATTTGCTGGATTGACCCCCTTGCAATGAATTCCGTGCAATGACCATCTCTGACCAGCTCTTCGAGGTGCCTTTTCCAGGCGAAGCGTCGCTTGTTTAATGACCGTGCCCTTCATGGAATGCGCAGTATCTCCTGGCATCTTTCTTGGCTGGGTTTCCCTTCAAAGGCGATGGTTTCTTCAACCAAGGCATGTCCTTTACTTGGGCTAGGATCTGGTGAATCGGGACAGTGAACTTGGTGTAGCTCTCAGCGCTGGAGCACCTCCTTGAGGCTGTGATATGCGTTTGCCTTCATCCTTGTTGTTGCCGTTCCTTTGGCTTGCATGCTTAGCCGGTTGATAGGCTTGCTTGGCAGTCTTCTTTGCGGCAATCGGTCATCATCCCAAAGTGTGTAGCGCTCTGCTGGAGCGAAAACTTGTACCAATGTTTGACAAGGAGAGATGGTCAACTCGCAATACATCTCACACTCAGTTGGCAAGCCCCTCTTGAAGGCAGAGGACGCAACTTGGCATCACATCCTACGATTTTTGCCCTCTTCGCCTTGAACCTCTTGATGTAGTCTCGGAGGGATTCGTCGGACTTCTTGTGCAAGTTGAACAAATGGTCAGGGTTCTTCTTAATCGTCCGGTAAAAAGTGTATTCCTTGGTGAAGACGTAAGCAAGCTCCTTGAAGTTGCTGATGGACCCGGATGACAGGGTATGGAACCGGTTCTGAGTTGCTCCTAGCAAAGTCATTGCAAACACTTTGCACATTAGCGAGTTGTCGGCATTGTAGAAGATCGTAGCACTTTTAAAGTGTTTCAGATGACTTTCAGGATCGGAATCCCCTTTGAAGCATGTGAAAAAGGGCATTGAGAATCGTTTTGGGGGAGCATCAACTCGATTTCGGCAGTAAAAGGTGAGGAGTTTGCTTGGTCTACCTCCAAGCGTAATGCATCTTCGAAATTTCCTCCAATCTTTAAATCTTGAAGTCGGTTATTTTCAAGCTTCTCAACATCTTCCGCACACATAGCTGGTCGGTCACATTGGTGACCTTCGCGATTTGGGCGACGCTAATTGACTTCCTCGTTGGTCCGCAAGGGTCGACCTTCTCAGCTGTGCTGCCTAGGCGGCGTGTTGGTGGACTGCGTTTGCGAGGAATTTCCTGTAGCTTGTTGACGGGAATTGGTTCTTCCAGAGCGGACAACGGAGCGTCTTTCTTCACGATCCTCATTGTGGGGGTCATCAGGTTGACCTTCCTGGGGGCCTAGTCTTTCGTGAACATTGGTCCTTGAACTCAATTCTGGATGAGAGACTTCGTCTGCTATGAGTGTGGCTTGCAGATGCTTGCGACATGTCGGCAAGCTGATCACGTTGTTGTCCCTCTCCTTGTCTACTTACTCTTACTCGTCCTGCCTGGTACCCATCGAACTTCATCTGGCCGTTCGTCCATCCTTCTGTTTGTGCCTAATAAATCACGTCCATTGATTGACCGAAGGAGCCCCTTTCTCGGCCCTAGCACTTGCTCGTAAAACTGGAACGCAGCGTTTCGCCAAGATGTTTGTCCTTCCTGAAAACAAAAGGAAAAAAATGCCAAGGCATGATCATCTCGGCCTCGAAATTGTAGGCCGAGGCTGAGGTCAAACAAAGTCACGGCCAGAGATATTAAAGTCAAATCATCACGTGATAACAAGGTCCCATCCTTCATTTAATGAAGTAGTGCCTCTGCTTATTGCAGCAAACCCACTGGCCACGAATAAACATTTAATGCACGAGAGAAGGTGGGAAGTGACTGAAGTCAGGATTTGGCGACAGAAAACAGAGTGATTAGACGCAGACATTCTCACAAGGGTTCTTGCAGCTTGAGAGATTAGGTGACCAGCTATCAGAGCAATAAATGCGTCTCCACGGCCAGAAGCGCAGAACTCACGATGGGGGGGCGCGGAGATTCACCAGGATTCATGGGGTCACACCACCATACTTCACAATCCCAAATGTCGATTGGACTACCAACTTGCTTTAATCAGACTCCACTATGCAGGATTTCAGCCTCGATTACCTCTCCAGGAACTCTTCCTATAAATACAAGGCTCAAGACTACGTTAAAAGGGTTCAAACACCAAACCAAAGCCTCCCACGGAGCAACTTATATTTTCCTGTAATGCACTTTCAATATCTTTACTTGCTTTCCTAGGAGTAGTGTTAGACTATAAGGAAAATCCATTCATCAATATATCATACGACCCTTGATTTTCAAGGCGCGGAGCACCATCTCTGTTATTCGCTCATTCACCCCGTATATCATACGACCGCCGCTCACGAGCAGCGCGTCGAGCACCGCCATAAACCCACCACCAACACCACCACTAAACGGCCTTGTAGTTCAAGCCGTGAACCTAACAGCCGAGGTCCGTTCCTCTCTCGGCTACAATCGTTTGATTAGAAGACGAGTTCAAACAGGGCCACCACTTAACCATTCCCATCCACATCAAACATCTCGACGCACGGAGACCGTGCTGGCACGCCCGCGCACAACCGCACCGCTTCCAAAAGCAGGAAGCCGCGTGTCAACGCATATCCCCTCGGCCCGGAACTCCAGGCCGTGAGATTTGCGCGGTAGACACCTTCTCTCTTCGCCTTGTTGTCCAAGGCCAAGGTTTTGAGCCAAGTTTATTCGTTGAGGAGTTGCCTCATCAAATTGTTTGGTCGTCCATTTCTCTGAGTCAGCTGGTCAACTCTCATACTAAGGTCTACTTGACTTCGTGGATTGGGGGAGAGAAGTGTGTAGAGCCCAATTGTACACGGGCTAGGGTTTCATTAGAGGTGTGAGTGGGAGCGTGCGTCGAGCACGGAGGCAATGGAGGGAATGACTGAAGTTGCTCTAAGATTAGACCAAAGTCGGCGGTGGTAGTGAACCCACCATGATGGGAGGTTCCACCATGTTCGGCGACGTCACTATGAAGGTGGCTAGATTCGGCCATGGGGCCTTGAGATGGTACGACGACGGCAGAGGCCGATGCGGTGGTCCAAGCTACGAGTCCGGCAGGTGGCACGGTGGTTCCAGTCACACGGGGTGGCTGTTGTGGTGCGGCAGGAAGGGTTTGCTGCAGGTTCATGGCGATGAGAGGTGGTGGTGCCACCATGTCGATCGTGGGATCATGGGAGGAGTAGCTTTGGGCCATCACGGATTGAGCCATTGCGGCGGTCTTGCTCTTCGTGCGCTTGCTTCCAACCATGGTTGTTTGGAAGGCTTCAGTGGATTGGAAAATATGAGGAACGGATTCCTTGAGCACGCGTTCAGTATAACTCGTGCTCTCAATGAAAGCACCAAATGTTTGTGCAAATAATCTCGCGGGAGAATATTCGCTTCTAAATCCTTCAACCTTCGATCTTCCTACTATCTCTTCCTCGATTCCTGTAAAAAAAGGCTAGAGTAAATAGACTACACCCGGGAGGTGTTGGCCAAAGGCCCTCCAATGCCTAAGTTAGTTCTGTTTGTGCCTAATAAATCACGGCCATGACTGACCGAAGGAGCCCCTTTTCTCGACCCTAGCCCTTGCTCGTAAAACTAAAACGCGGCATTTTGCCAAGATGTTTGGCCTTCCTAAAGAACAAAGGAAAAATTGCAAAGGCATGATCATCTCGGCCTCGATTATAGGCCGAGGCCGAAGCCGAACAAAATCACGGCCAAAGGTATTAAAGTCAGATCATCAAGTGAGCGCAGGGTCCCACGCTTCATTTAATGAAGCAATGCCTCTGTTTATTGCAGCAAACTCACTGACCACGAATAAACATTTAATGCACGAGGGAAGGTGGGAAGTGACTGAAGTCAGGATTTGGTGATAAGAGTCAGAGTGATTAGACGCAAACATTCTCACAAGAATTCTTGCAGCTTGAGAGATTAGGTCACCAGCCATCAGAACAATAAATGCATCCCCACGGCCAGAAGGCAGAACCCCCGATCAGGGCGGCAGCCGAGATCTACTAGGATTCATGGGGTCACACCACCATGCTTCACGATCCCAAATGTCGATTAGACTACCCACTTGCTCTAACCAGGCTCCACCATGCAGATTTTCAGCCTCGATTACTCCTCCAAGAACTCTTCCTATAAATACTAGATTCAAACTACATTTAAAGGGTTTAAACACCAAACCAAAAGCCTCCCACGGAGCAAATTATATTTTCCTGTAATGTACTTTCAATATTTTTACTTGCTTTCCTAGGAGTAGTGTTAGTTTGTAAGGAAAATCCGTTCATCAATATATCATACGACCCTTGATTTTCAAGGCGCCGGAGCACCATCCCTGTTACTCTCTCGTTCACCCCATATATCATTCGACCGTCGCTCACTGAGCAACGCGCGCCGGAGCACCGCCCAAAACCCACCATCAACACCACCACTAAACGGCCTTGTAGCTCAGGTCGTGAACCTAATGGCCGAAATCAGTTCCTCTCGGCCACAATCGTTTGATTAGAAGTCAAAGTCCAAACAGGCGCACCACTTAACCATTTTATCCAAACAACATCTTGATGCACGGAGACCGTGCTGGCACGCCCGCGCACAACCGCACCGCATCCAAAAGAAGGAAGCCACGTGTCAACGCACATCCCCTCGGCCCGGATCACCAGGGCATGAGATTTGCGGGAGACAAGTTCGAGTGTTTGTAGGAAAACAATAGCTAAGCAAAGGGTACGGAGTTGTATGTATGGTGTGAACGGGGCGACCGGAGTTGTGTGGAGAAAATATGGAGAGTGGAGAGTGGAGAGAGAGAGAGAGAGAGAGAGAGAGAGAGAGAGAGAGCTTCGGGTATTTTTCTCGGGTATCAAGAGTAGGTTTAGATGTAACTTGGATGATGAATGAAGTCATCTATTTATAGGAGCCCGGGGCTAGGGTTTCATAGAGATTGATTCGGACTTGATTACATCCTTTTATTATGATAATATCTGAATTAATGATATTATCTCATTAATTATAAGATAATATCACCTTATTAGGATAATATCCAAATTAATGATATTATCTTATTAAATAAAGATAATTTCTTATAATTAAGTTATTATCCCTATTAATTAATTAACCAAATAAATTGGTTTAATCAATTAATTTAATAGATAATCTTCTTTTCCACGTGGCGTGCTGTGATTGGAGACGAAAATATTTGCGCCCACAAGGATGACATTGAGAAAGAGGATGAGAGGGAGGAGAAACAAAAGTGAAAAAAATTTCATCTCATCTTCCCTTTCAATCCCATCTCCACTCTTTCCATTCTCCCATTTTTTTTCTCTATAGATTCCAACACACAAAAAATGAAAACTAAAAACTAAAAATTAAAATTGAAATTGTTATCAAACGGGCCCTTAAATTGTCAATTCAGTTTGAGAACAACATATACGAACTAAGTATTGCATTTCTCTCTCTGTCATTCTTTGATGAAGCCTTAATTTTGCTTCTTCCCATTGTATATTTGTTATGCTCCTTTTCCTACTGCTACTAACTAACCTAACTATATATATCTAGTTTTTTTTTGTTTTTAATGTTTAATTTTGTCTGGTAATTTCTTTTTTGAATAACAAATTCCAGCGTTAGGTTGAAGGACACATGTCAAGCAGAGACATGGGAACACCAATTTTGGAGAGAACAGATCCGGAATCACTGCTGCATTTCTCTCTCTATCTCTCTCTCTCATCCCATGATGAAACCTTAAATTTGCTTCTTTCCATTGTATATTTGCTACGTTCCTCTTCCCAAGTCATTTTAAGGTAACTATATATACCTGTTTAATATGGTTTGGTATACTTTAATCCCTTTTAATATTAGTTATTCTGAATACGATGTTAATCAAAGTTTCTTTGTGGATTACACTTTAGAAAGTCTTACGTTGTTTTTACTCTTTGATTTATATATAATACAGATATGATAATTTTTCCTTATGTTTAACCTGGGTGTTGTTTTGTTATTTCCTGTTTGTGTGTGCAAAAGAAGAAGAGGTAGAAGACGGAAATGGTTGAGACATATATGTATAGCTGAAATAATGTCACACAGTTGCAAAATTGGGGAAGATTTATTGGTACAAATTCTATCAAGTCTACCTCCAAAATCCCTTATGCGATTCAAGTGAGCGGCCAAATGGTGGTATACGCAGATCAACAATCCCAGGTTCGTAGACAATCAACTCTCCAATTGCTTGCACAACAATCAATCAATCTTTTTGAAACGATTAGTCCCTAACAAGGACCCGAACGCTAGCGAGACCGAATCAGTGTTCTCAATGCTTACTTTTTGCGAGGACGTAGATGGTGGTGCGCATACGTTTCTATTGTCTAGGGTGGAGGACATCAATGTTCCAGTTTCTATGAGTGTAATGAGTGGTGGTGAAGAACTTAGGATTGTAGGCCATTGTCATGGAATCATTTGTGTACACGTAAATAATTATGGTAAGGTGTTTTTGTGGAATCCGGCAATTCAGGAATTCAAGCTTCTTCCCTCGGAGAAATACTTTACGGATTGGGAGTCCCTAAATCAGCAGCTTGCCCCGTATGTACCAGGAAGTAATCGGCTCGGATGGGCCATGGGATTTGGCTATGATCCTATATCTAAAGCTTATAAAGTTGTTAGCATTATATTTGATGGTTCGCAAATGCATGCTCATACATTATATTCTGTGGTTATTTATCCTCTGAGAGTACAAGTGTACACGCTGGGAAGTAGTGAAGAATCTTCTTCTTGGAGAGAGATCAAGACTTACTCTTTGGAAACAGAAACTACTTTCCTTTGGCCTGAAAATTTTCGAGATGTACTTTAAGGGGATGTGTTATTGGTTGGGAAATGAGCAACACAAGGAATTCGTGAATATACATGAGGAAATTCGATATGAAGAAACGATTAGGCAAGTGATGGTTTCGTTTGACATGAGTGATGAGGTGTTTGATGAGGTAGCGTTGCCAGATGAGCTGCTAGGCCATGATACAAGTTTGTTTGGGCTTTTCATGAAGCTTACAGTGTGGAATGAATCTTCCATTGCTCTTTGTGTTTGGCATAGCGGTTATGATGTTATTCCATACTTTGGAATGTGGTTGATGGACGATGATTTTGGTGCTTGTGTTTGGACAAAACACGCAGGTTTTGAGCTCGCATCGATCCCCATAATGGACCTCAGGGATGGCGGATGGGCATTGCCACTCTGGAAAAGCGATGAGCTTCTTGTGGTTGACAAAGATGGACGCACAATCTGCTATAACCTCCGCACAGAAACCGAATGTCTCTTCCTACTGTTCAAATTTGTATGCCGACACTGGATCCGCCAATTGTTGTATATGTGAATAGTATAGTTTCGATAGGTCTTGGGAGGCAACAAACTTGAGAGATGAGAAAATCCGGCAATATAGAATTTCTTAGTGTGTCATGTACACGAGTTTGATACAACATTATGATCCAAGCTTCTAATTTCTAACAACTAATAAAAAGCACTGATTTTTTAAGAAAGAAAATTCTCATCTTTTTCTCATTGTATGTACAAGAGTTTTCATTCTTTCTATGTACATTGTAGTTGATTATCAAAAGAGATATAATTAAATTTGTAGTTGATTGATATATGCATGCAATTCATATAAGATTTTCCATTTCTAGATAAACATGATGACCATGCCTGTTGCAAAACTATATAGGGATGTGCATTAAGAAATCAAAACATAGATTATATATTTCACAAGTTGTTAGTATTGTCAATAGATATATGCATAATCCAGGAAAAGGGCATTGACAAACTGTGAAATGGATTCTACGGTATATTCTGGGTCCTGTGGATGTTGGTTTATTGTTTCAGCAGGATAAAGTTACTGGTCAATGTGTTGTTGGATATGTGGATTCTGATTACGCAGGTGATTTGGACAAGCATAGGTCCACTACTGGTTTTGTATTCACTATTGCTGGAGGTCCAGTAAGTTGAAGGTCGATTATGCAATCTACAGTTGCTTTGTCGACTACTTAGGTAGAATACATGGCGGTAACATAAGCTATAAAGGAAGCCATTCTGGCTTCAAGGGTTGCTTGATGACTTAGGGGTTCAACAGGACCATGTGGATGTTCATTGTGACAGTCAGAGTGCTATTTATTTAGCAAAGAATCAAGTTCATCATGCACGTACAAAACACATTGACGTGAGGTTCCATTTTGTTCGTGAGATTATTGATGAGGGAGATATTCTTCTTAGAAGATTGGGACCGCCGACAATCCCGCGGATATGTTGACTGATGAGTTCATAATTGTATATCATTTTGTACCATTCTAGCTCATGATTTGGTTATGTTTTTGAGTTAAACTTGTGCTTTTAATCTATTTTGTGTTTGTCATTCAGTTCATTGAGCTCTAGGTACCACTTGAGGTATTTGGTGCAAAAACGTGCAAAAACTGGAGACTGAGTTAGAAATTCGTTTCGGACTTATCTTCTTCATCCGAGCTTGGATTGGGCCAAATTACATGTGGTTGGAAAGAAGACATTTTGAACTTGAAGATGGTGGGCTTAAAGTCATCAATTGATTAAGCCAAGCCCAATTCGTGAGCCCATCAAAACACACATCATGCTCGACAGGAGGATGACCTAATTGTTGCTTGGTCATGATGAGCTAGGCATGAGCTATTGTTTCTGGTTGGAAGCTTGGTCATGCTGACATGAAGATGAGATATTGGTTTCTGGTGGGATTTGTTGGTGAAATGCAGCAACTAAGGGTGGGCATAAAAACCGATAAACCGAATGAATCGACTGAACCAAACCAAACCAAACCGAAAAATGAAGTTTTTTTGACCAAACTGAAAAAGTCAACACTGAACCTGACCCGAACCAAAGTCAACGGTTCGGTCTTTCGGTTCAAAAAAAATTTGGAAACCGATGAACCTGACCCGAACCGAGCATTAATTAATAATATATAAATATACCACGCGGCCTCTGTTCATTGGGTAAAAGAAGAGTTTACCTTGAGGATACTCGCACTAGATCACAACCACAACTAAACCTAGCGCCTTCACCTTTCTCTCAAATTCAATCGACCTCCCTCTCACTCTCAGTTTCAGTCGCCGCCTCTCTCACCCCCTCTACCTCTATCGTCTCTCCCGACCTCACCCTCACCCTCACCCTCACCCTCACCGTCATCGACCTCTCTCTCTCGTCTCGCCTCGTCTCTCTCCATCTCATGTCGATGGTGGAACTGTGTTAATCCATGGAAGGTTTTGAAATTTTGGCTTCAATGGAGGTAAATATTTGTTGCTAACCTTATTTTTGTTTTGTTTTGAGTGTGTTTAATATGTTGATTTCTGCTGCTAGCCTTGACTTTGTTTCTGATTATTTAGTTTGATTTCTTGTTATTTAGTTTAATTTCTGTGTTTTTTATCCTTTACTGATTTCAGTGCCTTTGAGAAACGCTCCCTTAAATAATTGTAAGTTCTCGTTTCATTTTGAATCACCATAAAAGGGTCTTGCTTATTTTTGCTATTTTATGTTTTTTTTTCTTTGCCAATCTGACATGATGAGCTATATGAAATTTTCCCTTTTTCTGGGTTTGTAGAGACGCTTTTGAATTGAGATGGGTTTGGCTTAGTTTTTAATTCCTGTGAATTTTTTTTTTGGCTTAATCTGTAATGGGTTATGTGATTCTTTTTTCTGTTTCTGGTATCAACTTTGATCAAAATCAGGCTTTTAATTTTATTTGAATTTTTTGTTGTTGTCATTTTTGGTTTAATTCATATGATATGGTTCATGTTTATTCTTTTGGGTTAAGGTTTATTAAGGGTTTAGTTCTTTGATAATTTCTCTCGTGTGGTTTAATCTGACATGAGTTCATGGGTAATGTTCATGTAGATGGAGGATGATGAAGAAGAGGAACCATAATCATTCTCTAAACTATGTGGCTAAAGCTTTTCAGTTAGGGTGTTTTTAATATGTGGCTAATCCTTCGGTTGAGTTTTTCTTTGTTTGCTTGGGTTCCAAATTCTTTCTTTTTGGCCATGAATTTTTATTTGTTTGGTTGCTGGGAAGTGTTCTTCTATCTTCAATATTAATAGAATTAGAGTTACTGATCTGTTTGCATTAAATATGTATCAGTGGTTGCATTTTTACCTTTTTGCTTTTATTTTGTTCAGAAATTCTAGTTCATCTGTTTCTTTGTACCTTTTAGCGTTTTGTTATTAAGTTGCAGGGCCTGGAATTGTTATTGCTGTCATGTGAATGGACAGAAAATGTTTAGTTTGTGATTCATTTTAACTTGTAATAAAGCTTGTCTTTCAATCAATGCTTTCACTTTTCTAATCACTAAATGTTTAGTTTGTGATTAGGGTACAGTAAATAACAAAGTAAACTCTCTGCTTATTTGTTGTTATGTCCAGTCATAAGATGTTTTGAATGATAACTGATTTGTGCTATAACGTGTTTTGATATGTTTAAATGATTTGAGACAAAAACTGCAAACACTTTCTTTTTTTGGTGAAATTAACTATTGAGTTGGATTATGATCTGGTGAGTGATTTTTAACTGATACAAGTGTATTTTTTTGCAGCTCCCTTATACACGTGAATCTGTTTGGTAAGTGATAATATGCCATTAGTATCATTTGTTCAAACCTGCAGCTCCTTTATTTGTATTTTTTGTCATGGGTTGTAAAATATAATTTGCTGCTTTACTTGTATTTTTTGTCATGGGATGTAAAATATAATTTGGTGCTTTGCTTGTATTTTTTGTCATGGGATGTAAGAACCAACTAATTTGATAGTTGGATGATGCTTGTGATTGTGATTCAGTTTAGAAACTTTAAAAAAACAGGTTATAGGTAGGTTGAATTTATATGATTTGGGTGAGGAAAAACGAAATGGGCTTTAATGGATGGCCTGTTTGAAAAATTGGTTTTGGGCTTGTTCATAAGAATTTAATAGGTTTTGGCAATTTGACAACAAAAAAAGGGTTTTGGCTGAATGTAAATCTGATTTGGGCTTTGTTTTGCTAAAAAAATATGATTTGGGCTTTTTTTTGCCGAAAATAAATAAGATTTGGACTTTTGAAAATGGTAAAAATGGGCTCAAGCCCAAAACCCGAATTAGAACCCTAGAATTGAACCCGAGAACCGAGCCCATTTTCGGTTCGGCCTAATTTTGGGTTTCACTTTAGACCCAACCCGAACTGAGATCCGAGCTCTCCTTCGGTTTGGCTCGCGGGTCGGCCAAAATTTGACCGAACCCGAACCGTGCCCAGGCCTAGCAGCAACCATGAATCTGATTTTCAATTACAAGTGTTGTATGCATTAGCTATATTGAATTCAGATTTATCACTCCATTCTCCCTATAAATACCTATTCCATTCCTCATTCAAAATGTGCAAATCCTGGGATTCACAACCCCACAATTCAATCCATCCATTTTCCACACTCCCATCATTCCCCAAACACATTCAGAAATTACCCTTAAACATTCCCACAACCCCAAATACTCCAGCAATCAACCTAAAGCTCTAAACAGCTTCAAATCACCAAAACTGTCCCAACAAGCCTCTCTTCCATTTCCCTACGAATTTCTTCTTTCTTAGCCATCACCACTCACTCAAACTCATCCCAAATCACCTCCATATCCTTCATACATCCTTCTAGAAGTGGGGAAGCTTTTGGAGAAGCATTAGATGTGGAGAAGCCCTTGAAGAAGCATTGGACACCACAAGAACTTCATAAATGGGTTTTTCTACTCTTATTGCATTCATTGTGTTTTCTCATTTATGTTCAAGTCTCTTTTCCATTATGATGAGTAACTAAATCCATAACTAGGGCTTCGATGTAACCTAACATGAATATTCTGGGTTTATAAATTCCAAGTTTCAAGTTTGATTCATGATTCTTATTCTTATTCATTATGCTTATAAGTTAATATGCTTGTTTGAATGATTGATCACCATTAAAGCTTGCATGTTAGCTATCTTGGTTTGAATTAAGAGTAGACACCATGCTTTAATTCGAATTGAACTATGAATAGGAAGAGTGTGTATGAGAATTCGACAATCTGGATTAGATACATACTTGGTTGTTTAAAATGTTCTTCTATGCTTAATTTTAGGTTAGACAACAAATGATCAAATTAGGGAATTAGGAATACAAGGTTAGGACCAGACACCATGGCTTAATCATACATTAGCTAGAATCAATCTTTGAATCTGAATTAGACTTGTCACTTAAATCCTTATAACCCAGAATTAAATTGTTATGGTGAATCGAATGCCCTAGCCTCCAAATACGTTTCTCAACTTTCAAAACCACTATTTGTTATATTTGTTTACTTGTTTTGTTTGCAATTTCAGTTTGTTCATTTCTTTTCACAATCACAAGTATTCTCACTTCAAAGTCCAATTGAATCTTGCTGCATTTGTTTTCAATCTCAATCTCACTTTAAAATCTGTTTTAGACTTAACATCCTACTTTCTTGAATTTGGTAACCTAAGTACATAACTAATTTGAACTTCTCAGTCTTCGTGGGTACGACCTCGTACTTGTCTTGCTATACTACTGATTGACACGTACACTTGCGAGTTAATAATAAATTAACAATATTGACAAAGCCAGTTTCGTTGCTCAAGTTTAAGCATTACTTAGACTTGATTGGCATTTGTTAAATTTGTTGATTGCCCCGTGGGGGATTGGGAGACGACTATTAGGAGTTCTACTTCGAGGGTTTGAGCCAAGGTGGAGATTGTTGATTATTGGCTCAAAGAAGTCAAAAAGGTGAAACTCACTTTCGGCTATTTATGTTGGTAGTTGGCTTTTTCAAACAGCAACATGTGGGAGACAAGCCATGCAAAAGTTGGCTGCACATTTTTTTCTGTTTGGGTGCTTTGACATTAATGGTGCCGTCCTAGGGAGACCTTTTGCACCAGCCATTTATTGTGGCTTCCTTAGGCATGCGGCTGCTTCTTTAGTAAGTTGCTGAGGAAGAGAGAGAGAAGGAGCCGCACCAAAGTCTGAGAAAGAAAAGTGAGAGAGGAAAAATAAGAGTTGGGCAGCAAAACATTTGTTGCTGCCATTGGTCATTTTTCCCTTTTCAATTTGCACTCAATTTGTATTCCCTTTATATTCTTGAGTGCGTGAGCTTGGGTATATGTGGGGCCTTGGGTTTCTGAGTGTTAAACACTATTGTATTCTCTCATTTGATTATAGTGGAATACTCTGTCGTCTCCAAACTGGATGTAGGCATTGCCGAACCAATATAAATCTTAGTGTTCTTGTTGGTGTTGTTTTTGTTCTTTTTTATCTCTCGCCAGTTGTTGTTTATTTTTCACTCACAGTTGGATGACGCTTCCGCACAACAATTATTCCATACTTTGGAATGTGGCTGATGGACGATGATTTTGGTGCTTGTGTTTGGACAAAACACGCAAGTTTTGAGCTCGCATCGAATCCCCATAATGGACCTCAGGGAGGACAATTCACTGGATTGATTGCTCTGTCATCAAAGCAAATTACGACTTCCAGCAAATATTGTTTTGTTGCGTTCTGTTCTTTAATTTTCTTGCACCAGAGAAGAGGTTTCCTCGAGTTTATAAATGATCGGATGGCTTGTTCAAGGTCAGTTAAACGATATGACTTGCCTGGTTCAAGCGAGCGATTAAAAAATAGATATGAGCTTTGTATTGCTTCCACAAACTCCTGGCACGGTCGAAGTATTGCGTCTGCGAAAACTTCTGGTCGGAGCACTTGTCGTGTTTGTTGTATTCATATTCCCAGAAGTCCATATTTGACCACTGACTGTTGAAGCTTCGCCATGACAACTGCAGATCAGCTCGCAAGTCATCATTGGAGGCTTCATTCATCTAACAATGGCAAAGAAAAATTAAATATCATTTCGTGCATGCATGCCAAAACTAAAACCAAAAGTAAACAAAACAAAACACGAGAAACATAACAGAAGCTACATGCATTATTCTCAATATGTGTATGTATGTATGATAGAGATATACCACAACTCTACTAAATTGTGCACCAACGGAAGGTTCGTGACGATTTGTGAAGTTGCTTGGCCACAAGCCATGAATGGTAAATATCCGTGGCAGAGGTAGGATGTTGCATCTATTAATTCCATTACCATATTTGCAAAATGCGAAAGGAGACTCCTGAACAAACTTAAAGTAGTCATACTGTCCAGCAGCATTGCAGCTCATGTTTCCCACAATGTTGAAGGAAAAAGCAACACCTAAAACCATCGCAACTATGGTCTCCAAGAATTTCATGTTTGATTTTAAGTATATTTCAACAATTTATGCTAATTAAGAAAGGGAGGGAGGGAGATATTAAGGAAGATCTCTATCGATGGAGAAGGGTGATCCATCCCAAGGATATATATGTAACCTAAACTCACAATCAGCATCAATGGGTCCAATTTAGACTAATTTAGACACACATGGAATGTTACATAAAAGAAAGCAAGAAACAGAAACAACATAACATTCACATGTAGTGTTGTTGACAGGGTTGATGTTGAGGTTGGGGGACCGCAGATCTGAAGGATGGCATAAATCTATGTCTCCTCTCTCTCTGTTCCGTGTACTGAACATCCATAATAACATGACTAGCATAGACAGGAAAACTAGGAAAGCTTTTATAGAATAGTATAGTTTGTATGTTGAAACTGGATCCGCCAATCGTATATGTGAATAGTTTAGTTTCGATAGGTCTTGGGACAATTCACTGGTTAGTTCATTGCAATCATGATCACGATTAGTTCATCTCATCTTCCCTCTCAATCCCATCTCAACTCTTTCTATTCTCCTTTTTTTTTTCTCTATAGATTCCAACACACAAAAAATGAAAACTAAAAACTAAAAATTAAAATTGAAATTGTTATCAAACGGGCCCTTAAATTGTCAGTTCAATTTGAGAACAACATATACGAACTAAGTATTGCATTTCTCTCTCTCTCTCTCTCATCCTTTGATGAAGCCTTAATTTTGCTTCTTCCCATTGTATATTTGCTATGTTCCTTTTCCTACTGCTCCTAACTAACCTAACTATATATATCTGGTATTTTTTTGTTTTTAATGTTTAATTTTGTCTGGTAATTTCTTTTTTGAATAACAAATTCCAGCGTTAGGTTGAAGGACACATGTCAAGCAGAGACATGGGAACACCAATTTTGGAGAGAACATATCCGGAATCACTGCTGCATTTCTCTCTCTATCTCTCTCTCTCATCCCATGATGAAACCTTAAATTTGCTTCTTTCCATTGTATATTTGCTACGTTCCTCTTCCCAGTCATTATAAGGTAACTATATATACCTGTTTAATATGGTTTGGTATACTTTAATCCCTTTTAATATTTGTTATTCTAAATACGATGTTAATCGAAGTTTCTATGTGGATTACACTTTAGAAAGTCTTACGTTGTTTTTACTCTTTGATTTATATATAATACAGATATGATAATTTTTCCTTATGTTTAACCTTGTAAAATGATATCTCCTATATTTTGTATATTTGCAATACAGAGGAAGGCCAATATATAAAGCCAAAAGGACTACCTAAGGAAGGTAATTTAAATCCTAAGTTAAAGGCACTAATTTGTACAATACTTAACAGAGAAGTTGACTAATCCTATACAGGGTAACAAATAATGTACAATATATTAGGTAATCTTCGAATATCTTCAATATTCCCCCTCAAGCTGGAGTGTGGAGATCAAGAATACCCAACTTGCCTTTAAGTCGCTGAAATTGATCTTTACCAAAAGATTTGGTAAACACATCTGCAATTTGGTCTTTTGAAGGAATATAAGCAGTTCGGAGAGTACCATCTTGGATCTTTTCTCGAGTAACATGACAATCAAGTTCTATATGTTTAGTACGCTCGTGGAAAACCGGATTGGCCGCTATGTGTAAGGCAGCTTGGTTATCACAATAAAGCAAACTTGGTGTGGAGTGTGGTATGCCAAGGTCATGAAGAAGATATCGTAACCACTGAAGTTCCCAAGTGGTTACAGCCATTGCTCTGGATTCCGCTTCAGAAGATGAACGAGAAACAGTAGCTTGCTTCTTTGTTTTCCATGAAATTGGACTTTGTCCAAGGAGTATGAAGAAACTGGTTGTAGACCTTCTTGTCATTGGACAACTAGCCCAATTAGAATCACAATAAGCTGTTAATTGAAAATTATTTGAAACTGGCAAAAGGATTCCTTGACCTGGAGTTCCCTTTAAATAACGTAGTAATTGATCAGCAGCTTCTTATGAGTTGTGCGAGGACTTTGCATGAATTGACTCAAGATGTGAACTGTATGAACAATATCTGGTCGAGTGATGGTGAGATAAATCAGTCGCCCTATTAATCTTCTGAAGTTGCTGGATTGTGTAATAACTCGCCATCCTCATTATTTAACCTGAGATTTTGCTGCATGGGAAATAAAACTTGACGAGCACCAAGAAGACCGGAATCTTGTCAAATGTCTAGTGCATATTTCCGTTGGCTTAAATATAATCCATGAGATGAGCGAGAGACTTCTATGCCAAGAAAATACTTTAAGTCCCCAAGGTCCTTTAAATGAAATCGTTGATGCAAAAACTTCTTGGTGATTGATATAGTTGCAGCGTCAGGACCTGTGATAATTATGTCATCAACATATACAAGCAAGAAAATAGATGACTTACCTTTGTGACGATAAAATAGTGAATAATCTGCTTTGGATTGAGAGAAGCCCGCATCACGCAATGCATGAGAAAACCTAGCAAACCAACACCGAGAGGCTTGCTTTAAACCATAAATGGGTTTGTTAAGACGGCATACCAAATGTTCCCCCTTGCCGGAATAACCAGGAGGAAGTTGCATATATACCTCTTCACTCAAATCACCGTGAAGGAAGGTATTGTTGACGTCTAATTGTTGAATAGGCCAGCCCTTAGAAATTGCCATGGATAATAGAACCCGAACAGGTAGTAAGTTTGGCAACAGGTGAGAAAGTTTCATGGTAGTCCACCCCTTGCATTTGTGTGTAGCCCTTGGTAACCAAGCGAGCTTTGAAACGTTCAATGGCACCATTGGAATGACGCTTGATTTTGTAGACCCATTTGCAACCGATGGCTTGCTTATGAGGTGGCAATTTTGTGAGAGCCCATGTATTATTTTCTTCTAGTGCGGCAAGTTCAATTTTCATGGCATGACGCCATTCTGGATATTTATTTGCTTCATGGAAGGAGTCAGGCTCAATAATAGTGGAAATAGATGCAAGAAAACTTTGATGACACTACTACAAAAAGGGCAAAAGACGACCAGAAAAAGACGACGGTAGAACAAAAAACCGTCGTTGTTTTTAAAAAGACGACGGTAACAAAAAACCGTCGTGGATAAGTGACTTAAACAACTAAAAAATGGAGATACTGTTGAGAATTTTTTTATAACGACGCACACAAATAAAAAAGCGTCGTCTTATTAAAAAGCTTTTCTTCAGAGTTAAAATCTGACCAAAAAACAACGACAGGAAGGTATGACAAGCGTCGTCTTTTAAAAATCAAGTGTCCCTTTTTTGGTAAAGACATGGTTGTTTTGAAAGAACTGTCGTCTATTATATGTAAAGATGACGGTTTTTTTTTATAAAAAAGGGTCGTCTATTATTAAGTAAAGACGATGGTTTTTTTATAAAAAAGGGTCGTCTATTATTAAGTAAAGACGACCCTTTTTTATATGAAAATGGTGGTCTATTATGAAGTAAAGACGACGTTTTTCATATAAAAAATGTCGTCTATTATTAAGTAAAGACGACCCTTTTTATATGAAAAGGATCGTCTATTATGAAGTAAAGATGACGGTTTTTTTAAAAAAGGGTCGTCTATTATATGTAAAGATGACGATTTGTTTTTAAAAAGAGTCGTCTATTGTGAAGTAAAGATGACGGTTTTTTAAAAACAAGATTTAACGGTTATTTCAACTCTGATTTTGATGATTTTTTACAGCTACACTCCTTGACCCTATATGAATACAATGACTGCATTCGATCGTCAATTTAAAATATTTACACTAGTGGATACCACAAAATCTTATGTTATATTTAATGAAAGTATAAATAAACTCTTCATTGTTAGTGAATATATTGTTTTGATGGCATACACATTCTACGAAACTAGTTTTAACGATTCCAACCGTCAAACTTGTTTGTTTACACATCGAGATCATATACACCAAAAATCGGAAAAAAAAAAATAAATCAGAGATCAAGTAACGGGACAAAACATTTCAACGGTTATAAACGAAAAATCAAGATTTAATGGTTATTTCAACTCTGATTTTGATGATTTTTTACAGCTACACTCCTTGACCCTATATGAATACAATGACTGCATTCGATCGTCAATTTAAAATTTTTACACTAGTGGATACCACAAAATCTTATGTTATATTTAATAGAAGTATAAATAAACTCTTAATTGTTAGTGAATATATTGTTTTGATGGCATACGCATTCTACGAAACTAGTTTCAACGATCCAACTGTCAAATTTGTTTGTTTACACTTTGAGATCATATACGCCAAAAATCGGAAAAGAATAAACATTCAAAGATTAAGTAATAGGACAAAACATTTCAACGGTTATAAACGAAAAATCAAGATTTAACGGTTATTTCAACTCTGATTTTGATGATTTTTTACAGCTACACTCCTTGACCCTATATGAATACAATGACTGCATTCGATCGTCAATTTAAAATATTTACACTAGTAGATACCACAAAATCTTATGTTATATTTAATAAAAGTATAAATAAACTCTTAATTGTTAGTGAATATATTGTTTTGATGGCATACGCATTCTACAAAACTAGTTTCAACGATCCAACCGTCAAATTTGTTTGTTTATACTTCGAGATCATATACGCCAAAAATCGGAAAAAATAAACATTCAGAGATTAAGTAATAGGTCAAAAAATTTCGACGGTTATAAATGAAAAATCACGATTTAACGGTTATTTCAACTCTGATTTTGATGATTTTTTACAGCTACACTCCTTGACTCTATATGAATACAATGAACCAATTCGATCGTCAATTTAAAATATTTACACTAGTGGATACCACAAAATCTTATGTTATATTTAATAAAAGTATAAATAAACTCTTAATTGTTAGTGAATATATTGTTTTGATGGCATACGCATTCTACGAAACTAATTTCAACGATCCAACCGTGAAACTTGTTTGTTTACACATCGAGATCATATACGC
This sequence comes from Prunus fruticosa, assembly GCA_018703695.1. Classification (NCBI taxonomy): domain Eukaryota; kingdom Viridiplantae; phylum Streptophyta; class Magnoliopsida; order Rosales; family Rosaceae; genus Prunus; species Prunus fruticosa. The sequence goes on along the minus strand of CM031924.1, from coordinate 40,507,167 downwards.
CAAAAATCGGAAAAAAAAAGAGAGATCAAGTAACGGGACAAAACATTTCGACGGTTATAAACGAAAAATCAAGATTTAACGGTTATTTTAACTCCGATTTTGATGATTTTTTACAGCTACACTCCTTGACCTATATGAATACAATGACTCAATTTGATCTTCAATTTAAAATATTTACACTAGTGGATACCACGAAATCTTATGTTGTATTTAATGAAAGTATAAATAAAAAAAGGGTCGTCTATTATATGTTAAGATGACGGTTTTTTTTTTTAAAAGCGTCGTCTTTTAAAACACGCTAAAAAATGGCCGCTTAAGTGAATTCGCGCTCGACAAATTTTCTAATTTTCACCCGTCTTTGAAAACCTTATCTCTCATTAACAAGCGTCGTCTTTTACAACACGCTAAAAAAAGGCTACTTAAGTGAATTCGCGCTCGACAAATTTTCATATTTTCCCCCGTCTCTGAAAACCTTATCTCTCCCTCCTTGAAACCCTCATGAAACACCCTCATGAAACTCTCTACAAAATCATCAAAAAATCGATATCAATGAAGGAGTTGAGAGATTGAGGTCTTCGAGATCCATAAGATGTAGAGGGAGGTTCTGTATTTGAGAATCAAAGCTGGTTGAAAGGTTTGATTTGAAAGATCTCGACCTTCACTTTCTTCAAAGAAGATCTCGCTCCCATGCACTCAACTCGCTCATCAAACTCAGCGACTCGATCTAGAAAGACTTATGGAAATCGGTATATATATATATATATATATGTTTGTTCATGTATTGTGCTAATTTCATGGGATTTAAGTGAGTTTCTCATTTGGGTTTTTTTTATAAATATGCACAGCCATCCCACAAGGCCTTCGTAATCAAGAAGAAGCTGACGAAGAAGATGAGGCAAAACATACCTATCCCTCATTAGATCCGTTTGTTTTTGGACCGACAACATCATCAGGTCCAAAATACTTTTTGTTTTTGTTGTTTACTTTAATTATTTTAGAATTTCATTGTTAATTTTCTGAATCTCTGATTTTTTGTTTGTTATGGTGCCACCACAAGAATAGGTTATGGTGCCACCACAAGAACAGGTACTTTGCCAATTATGCCAATTGTGTTCTGCTGTCATTCTAGAGCTGCATAGATCTTTTTGCTAAGGTTAGGTTACTGCTAAACAAGTTTATGTTTAAGAGTATTGGGGTCTCATTCGTGCAGGTCTTTCCTTTTCCGACACCAACAACTTGGAAAATGTGCAAGAAGGCAGAGCTAAGTCAACCCAAGAACAAATTGATGAAGTTAAAATCAAATTAGTAGAATTTGTGAGCTTCGTTATTTCTAATTATAGGTAGGAAGTATGTATGTAATAGAATAAAGATTGGTTGACTATATAATAACTATTGACTCTTCAAAAAACTAAAGATAATAAAACGATGGTTTTATTGGAAAAACCGACATCTGTATATATTATCAATGACCTCTTTTAACACCATAACGTCTTTTTTATATACAATCAACGACGGTTTTACTAAAAAATCGTTGTCTTAGAGTTAATAGACGACAATATTTCAAGAAATCGTCGTCTTCACATTTAATAGATGATGGCTTTTTAACAAAACCGACGTCTTTGGATATAATAAAACATAGTTCTTTAACAAAAACCGTCGTTTTTACATCAAATAGACGAAAGTTCTTAAAAAAACCGTCGTCTATTTACATATAATAGACGACGGTTTTGAGTAAAAGCGTCGTCTTTACAAATAATAGACGACGGGGATTTACCGTCGTGGTTTTATGCATCAAAAAGATGTCGGTCGATTTCACGACGGTTGAAAAACCGAATACACGATGGTGGATTACCGTCGTCTATTTTCGATTTTTGTAGTAGTGTGAGGAAGAGAAAAATTATCATAAGTTAAATATTTGGAGAGAGGATACCTGGTACCATGTTGACCTGAAGTCGAAGAGGTTGCTTGAGATTGGTAGCAGTGATAGTCGTTATGGTAACCAGGTGGTTTACGACTACGAGGAGGAGGAGAGGAGGGAGGTGTTATAATGGCAGATGAGGTATTGGAATCTACGATGGCTGGTGTAGGTGGTTCAGTGGGAGATGGAGGCAAAAGAGATGGGAGAGAAGAAAGTATGTTGGTCGGCGGATAAGAAGGTATGTTGGTGGGTGAGGGAGAGGGAGGTATGTTGGTGGGTAGAGTAGAGGGAGACATGTTAGTGGTTGGAGTGGCTTGTGTTGCTAGTTGTGTGTCTGGGTTAGATAAATCTGGTGAGGTGAGTGGAGGAGCGGAAGCTAAAGGAAGGTGGGAAGGTGCAAAATCTGTAACAGGAATGGGTAAAACACTAGGTAAGGTGTGGTTGTTTTGTGATAAATGATAAGGAAAAATAGTTTCGTAAAAGGTGACATCTCTAGAAGTGTAAATTTTCTTTGTTTCAAGATCATATATTTTATAAGCCTTTTGAAAAGGTGGATAACCGATAAAGATACCCGGTTTTGCTCTTTTATCAAATTTATGAGAATGGGGAGACAAGTTATGACCATAACAAAGACAACCAAAAATTCGTAGGTGTGTATAAGAAGGTGCTTTGTTGAAAAGAATTTCATAAGGTGTTTTCCCATGTAAGATTTTGGTGGGTAAACGATTAATTAGATAAGCAGCAGTAAGAACACAATCACCCCAAAAAGAAACAGGTAAATTTGATTGAAAACGAAGGGAACGAGCAATATTTAAAAGATGACGATGTTTTCTTTCGACCACACCATTTTGTTGTGGTGTTGCCACACAACTGTGTTGATGAATGACACCAAGTGAAGAAAAATATTGGTTAAGTGTGTGATTAAAAAATTCAGTTCCGTTGTCAGTACGAACTTGACGAATAGAACAATTAAATTGTGTTTTGACCATATCAAAAAAATGTGGTAAGTAGATATTAACTTCTGATTTATGCTGCATTAAATAAAGCCAAGTACTACGAGAAAAATCATCAACTATGGTTAAAAAATATTTAGCACCAGTTACTGAAGAAACAAAATAAGGTCCCCAAACATCACAATGTATTAAATCGAAGCAAGCATTTGTTGATATAGTGCTTAAAGGAAAAGAAAGCCGACAATGTTTAGCCAAAGGGCAAATAGTGCAAGCATGATTATTATCAAAAGAAATTTTTGAACACAAACTTTGTAAATAAGGAAGAGTACACTTGGATGGATGTCCTAAGCGCCAGTGCCACAAATTAAAATTTGGGGAAGAGACAGCGGAATTAGCAATGGAAGGCACATCGGGGGCTAGGTAATAAAGACCACCACGTTCCTTGCCCTTACCAATCAACCTCTTCGAACTCAGGTCCTGCAAAACACAATGATCAGAATAAAAGGTAATAGAGCAATTAAGTAGTTTAGTGATTTTGCTAACAGACAAAAGATTGAATCGAAAATCAGGGACTAGCAAAACATTTTTGAGAGGCAAGGATGGTAAAGGTGTGGCAGAGCCAATATGAGTGATGTTGGATGTTTGTCCTGTTGGCAATTTGATGGGTGCGGTGTTAAGTGTGGTCATGCTTTCTAAAAAATTAGCATTGGAAACCATATGATCGGTGGCACCGGAATCGATGATCCAAGAACTAATATTGAATGATGAATTAAAGCATAATGGGTTACCTGCCAGATTGGCTATTGAATTATTTTTACCATTGGGTAACAAGGCAATAAGCTAATTACATTGTTCTGAAGTCAACGATGGTGCAGCCAATGTGTTGGTGGTCATAGCAGCAAAGGAACCAGTAGAAGCAGTACACAAAGAAGAATACATGTTCTTCTTACAATGAGATTCAGTGTGTCCTGCAACATCACAAAACTGACAAAGCATATAAAATTTTATGTCAGGATTTGTTCGGCAGCATGATTCAGAGTGACCATCAAGTTTGCAAAAATTGCAATGATAAAAAAGCTTCTGAGATGATGATTGATTGGCAGCCATGACTGACTGGTCAAGAGATAAAGTGATTGTAGGATGAAGAGAGGCTTGAAGGAGGTTTAGGGTTTTAACAGAGACCAGTGTAGGCTCTGATACCATGTAAAATGATATCTCGTATATTTTGTATATTTGCAATACAGAGGAAGGCCAATATATAAAGCCAAAAGGACTACCTAAGGAAGGTAATTTAAATCCTAAGTTAAAGGCACTAATTTGTACAATACTTAACAGAGAAGTTGACTAATCCTATACAGGGTAACAAATAATGTACAATATATTAGGTAATCTTCGAATATCTTCAATAAACCTGGGTGTTGTTTTGTTATTTCCTGTTTGTGTGTGCAAAAGAAGAAGAGGTAGGAGACGGAAAGGGTTGAGACATATATAGCTGAAATAATGGCACACAGTTGCAAAATTGGGGAAGATTTATTGGTAAAAATTCTATCAAGTCTACCTCCAAAATCCCTTATGCGATTCAAGTGCGTGGCCAAATGGTGGTATGCGCAGATCAACAATCCCAGGTTCGTAGATAATCAACTCTCCAATTGCTTGCACAACAATCCATCAATCTTTTTGAAGCGATTAGTCCCTAACAAGGACCCGAACGCTAGCGAGACCGAATCAGTGTTCTCAGTGCTTACTTTTGCGAGGACGTAGATGGTGGTGCGCATACGTTTCTATTGTCTAGGTTGGAGGACATCAATGTTCCAATTTCTATGAGTGTAATGAGTGGTGGTGAAGAACTTAGGATTGTAGGCCATTGTCATGGAATCATTTGTGTACACGTAGATAATTATAGTAAGGTGTTTTTGTGGAATCCGGCAATTCGGGAATTCAAGGTTCTTCCCTCGGGGAAATACTTTACGGATTGGGAGTCCCTAAATCAGCAGCGTGCCCCGTATCTACCATTAAATGATCGGCTCGAATGGGCCATGGGATTTGGCTATGATCCTATATCTAAAGCTTATAAAGTTGTTAGCATTATATTTGATGGTTCGCAACTGCATGCTCATACATTATATTCTGTGGTTATATATCCTCTGAGAGTACAAGTGTACACGCTGGGAAGTAGTGAAGAATCTTCTTCTTGGAGAGAGATCAAGACTTACTCTTTGGAAACAGAAACTACTTTCCTTTGGCCTGAAAATTTCGAGATATACTTTAAGGGGATGTGTTATTGGTTGGGAAATGAGCAACAAAAGGAATTCGTGGATGATGATGAAACTCGATATGAAGAAATGATTAGGCAAGTGATGGTTTCGTTTGACATGAGTGATGAGGTGTTTGATGAGGTAGCGTTGCCAGATGAGCTGCCAGTCCATGATACAAATGTTTTGAGGCTTTTCATGAAGCTTACAGTGTGGAATGAATCTTCCATTGCTCTTTGTGTTTGGCATAGCAGTTATGATGTTATTCCGTACTTTGGAATGTGGCTGATGGACGATGATTTTGGTGCTTGTGTTTGGACAAAACACGCAGGTTTTGAGCTCACATCGATCCCCATAATGGACCTCAGGGAGGGCGGATGGGCATTGCCACTCTGGAAAAGCGATGAGCTTCTTGTGGCTGACAAAGATGGATGCACAATCTGCTATAACCTCCGCACCGAAAACCAAATGTCTCTTCCTACTGTTCAAATTTGTATGTCGAAACTGGATCCGCCAATTGTATATGTGAATAGTATAGTTTCGATAGGTCTTGGGAGGCAACAAACTTGAGAGATGAGAAAATCTGGCAATATAGAATTTCTTAGTGTGTCATGTACACGAGTTTGATACAACATTATGATCCAAGCTTCTAATTTCTTTTTTTTTTTTTTTTTTTTTTTTTTTTTTTTTTTTTTTTTTTTTGGAGTATCCCAGCTACACTGAGATTCGTATAAGATTTTCCATTTCCATATAAACATGATGACCATGCCTATTGCAAAACTATATAGGGATGTGCATTAAGAAATCAAAACATAGATTATATATAACACAAACTGCAAATTAAGCATTACAATCATGATCACGATTAGTTCATCGAGTCACATAGCTACGTACACATTTATTCATAGATTATATATTTCATCCTTATTAGATTTATATCAATATAGCTTAATTCACCCTTCTACCTATAGGCTATAGCATATACCATACAGGTGATAGTGGATCACATTCTTTTGTCATCCTCCTGGGACAATTCACTGGATTGATAGCTCTGTCATCAAAGCAAATTACGACTTCCAGCAAATATTGTTTTGTTGCGTTCTGTTGTTTAATTTTCGTGCACCGTAGAAGAGGTTTGCTCGAGTTTATAAATGATCGGATGGCTTGTTCAAGGTCAGTTAAACGATATGACTTGCCTGGTTCAAGCGAGCGATTAGAAAATAGAGTATGAGCTTTGTATGTTAAAATCAACACCAGCCCAATGACTAAACTCAACCCAAGGAAATAAAGTCTAGAGAAGGAAGTCATCACTTGAACTAGACAATTATAGAAAAATCTGGAAAAGTAGTTCACCGACCTAGCAACTAGATATTAGAATATTATAGAAAACTCTAGAAAAAAGGAGAAGACCTCACCGACTATACAATGTTGGCAACACTTAGATCAATTTGCTAGATAATTCTAGAGAAGAAGCAAGTCGGTGGAAGCAAGGCAAAGTCGGCAACAACATCTATAAATAGGCATGAACCTTCCATTTTAGAAACCAATCAAGAAGTGTGTCAACAAGAAGAGTGTGAATAAGTAGAGTGAGCTAGAGAGTTAGTAGCTCTTGTGAGAAGTGTGAGTGAAGTGAGAAAGAGTCCTTGTAAGAATTTGTCTTTCCTTTGAGAGTTGTCTTGTTATAATATTTTGTGAGTCTAATACAAGTAAATTGTTTACTTGTTTTGTCTCCAACAAGTCTAAATTAGAGTTGTGTACTCTAAATTTGCTCAACATTGTATTGCTTCCACAAACTCCTGGCACGGTCGAAGTATTGCGTCTGCGAAAACTTGTGGTCGGAGCACTTGCCGTGTGTGTTGTATTCATATTCCCAGAAGTCCATATTTGACTGCCCACTGATGAAGCTTCGCCATGACAACTCCAGATCAGCTCGCAAGTCATCATTGGAGGCTTCATTCATCTAACAATGGCAAAGAAAAATTAAATATCATTTTGTGCATGCATGCCAAAAAAAAAACCAAAAAACTAAAACCAAAAGTAAACAAAACAAAACACGAGAAACATAACAGAAGCTAAATGCATTATTCTCAATATGTGTATGTATGTATGATAGAGATATACCACAACTCTACTAAATTGTGCACCAACGCAAGGTTCATGACGATTTGTGAAGTTGCTTGGCCACAAGCCATGAATGGTAAATATCCGTGGCAGAGGTAGGATGTTGCATCTATTATTTCCATTACCATATTTGCAAAATGCAAAAGGAGACTCCTGAACAAACTTAAAGTAGTCATACTCTCCAGCAGCATTGCAGCTCATGTTTCCCACAATGTTGAAGGAAAGAGCAATACCTAAAACCATCGCAACTATGGTCTCCAAGAATTTCATGTTTGATTTTAAGAACAATTTATGCTAATTAAGAAAGGGAGGGAGGGAGATATTAAGGAAGATCTCTATCGATGGAGATAGGTGATCCATCCCAAGGATATATATATATATATATATATATATATATATATGTGTAACCTAAACTCACAATCAGCATCAATGTGTCCAATTTAGACTAATTTAGACTCACATGGAATGTTACATAAAATAAAGCAAGAAACAGAAACAACATAACATTCACATGTAGTGTTGTTGACAGGGTTGATGTTGAGGTTGGGGGACCGCAGATCTGAAGGATGGCATAAATCTATGTCCCCTCTCTCTCTGCTCCATGTACTTAACATCCATAATATAACAAGACTAGCATAGATAGGATAACTAAGAAAGCTTTTATAAAGCATAAAAAGAGGAAAAAGCTGGCAATATAGAATAGTATAGTTTGTATGTCGAAACTGAATCCGCCAATTGTATATGTGAATAGTATAGTTTCAATAGGTCTTGGGAGGCAAAAAACTTGAGAGATGAGAAAATCTGGCAATATAGAATTTCTTAGTGTGTCATGTACACGAGTTTGATACAACATTATGATCCCAACTTCTAATTTCTAACAACTAATAAAAAGCACTGATTTTTTAAGAAAGAAAATTCTCATATTTTTCTCACTATACTATACGTACAAGAGTTTTCATTTTTTCTATGTACATTGTAGTTGATTATCAAAAGAGATATAATTAAACTTGTAGTTGATTGATACACTACAAGAAAAACAGGTATTAGTGGCCACTCACTTGGTCACAGAAACTACCATTTTTGGTCACTGAATGCAATCAGTGTCCAAATATTGGTGGTCACTGGGTGGTCACTAGAAGCTCGTCACAAATTCTACTTAGTGGCCAATGTCAACTATATTGGTCACTACAACACAAAGAATCAGTGGGTATCCATGTCTGGTCACTAATAAAAACGCTATTAGGGACCACAACTTTGGTCACTAAAGGGCTTACAATTTGGTCACCAAAACATGCCTTTTGGTCACTGAAACTAGGTCACGTGCCCACATTAGTGACCTACTTGCTTGGTCACTAATGTATTTCAAAAAATTGGTAACTAATTAGGTTTACCTCTCCATGTTCTTTATTTATTATATTCAATATGAAATCACAATTAATTTCTTTTAGACAGTGCTGTAGATAAAGTTTATAGCATCACATAATTCATTGTATTCGAAAGCAATCCATATATCTAACATTCTTCCAACAAATTCACAAGATGTCTCAAAAACAAAATGCTAGATATTTAAGTTCAACCTAAATGTCAATTGATTCCCAAAAACAAAGACCATAAGATTCATCACTAGTAGATTGTCTTCTGTCCTTTGTCCTTTGATATACTAGAAATTTATCCATCAGACCTGCATCAAACAAAGAATAATTATTTACAAAAAGATAATTTCAAATGAAAAACAAGATTTTTAGACTATCAACAAAGAAAACAAAAAAATAAAGGAAAAAACAAAACAGCAAAGTGAAAGACAAACTAATAATAATGGATCATCATCTTAACAAATAAAAAGAGAGAATCATCATCTTAACAAATAGAAAGAGAGGACCATTAAACAAAAAGAAAAATTCATGGTGAGACAGAGAGAGAGATAGAACAGCTGAAAGTTAATATTGAAGATAAAGTCAAGAAAAAAAATAGAAGAATAAAAAAATACCTGGAAACTTCAACCATGCTGATATACTAGAAGAAACTTATCCATCAGACCTGCACCAAACAAAGAATAATTATTTACAACAATATTTACACTAAACTCTTCTCTATTGTCTACCATACACATATTTCAGCTAAACATGCATATCAAATAACTAACCTGCACTACAAGTGTGCATCTTGGATCAGCTAACAGATTCCGTGTATGGATGGCCAATGGTGAAAACGAAAATATAGGACCTGCATACCATCAAGAGAATAAATATAGGATCAGCTAATGGAATGATCAGTTAATACTGATTCTTTCATAAGAGAATAAAAAATAGAGAATTTTTTTTTATATACAATCGTTATATTCATGAAACACAAACTGATATAGAAATAATGACTGAAACCACCCATGTGCAGATGCAGAGCAAATGAAATTTAGATTAAAGAATTGTACAATAATTGAAAATTTCATGAAACTCAAAACTTAAATCAGAGCTGTACATCAAATCCAAGATAATTAAGACTTCAGTTAAGCATAAAAATAAACTGATGAACAAAGAGCAAACAATACTTGTTCTTCCATCATGGAACCAGATATGGACCCTATTGCCCAGCATAAGGTGTTTAAGTTGTTCCAATGCTCAAGGTGTGACAAATATTGTCTCCCTCATGATCTACAAGATCAAAATGACACCAATAACAAAAAATAAGTATGAAAACATTCAAGAAAGAAAATAACAAATAATCCAATACTTTTTTCTACTATTACGAAAGAAGCATATCATAGAAAGTGAGTTTCCGGTAAGATTAAAATAAATTTAAAAAGCTTCTGTAGGTAGTATTTTCAAAAGTCTTCTGAACTTAATTTCTAACAAGAAAGTTGCCCAGTACCATATCTAACCTCATACACAGAAAATCCACTTTTTTAAACAAAACTAAAGAAGCATTACATGGCTAATGTGATTGTCCACATGAATGAGCAAGAGTGACATGGACACAATGCTTAGAAACCTACTGTCTCAAAATTTGTTGGGAAAAGATTTGAATGTTATTGGTAGGAAAATGGTAAAGGTTCCAATGGTTACTGAAAATCTCCCTAAAATTTCAAAAAAAATTTAAGACACCTACCTAATTCAGACTTGTTGAGTCTCTTTCAATATGTAAGGTTTGCAAGTTCTGAGATGATAAATTGGTCTTTTCCAAGATAGACAAAACCTTCTCGTTGATGGAAACCTAGAAAAGACTTACCTATCTACTACCAATTTCAAACCATACATCTTTATTCAACTACAAAGAGATTAAAAGATAAGCTACGGTCAATATAGACTAAAGAAAAACAGGGGGATTCAAGTAAAACTAGAGGATGCATTCATACAAAGTAGAAAACAGAAAACTCAAACCAACAAAAATTTCAAAGATAAAAGTATCTAAATTACCTGCAGCCCCACCATATTTTCAGCTGCTGCAGGATTATCCAAATTATGATGCAACTCAAACAGTCCCAAAACCAAGGAATTCTAATATTCAAAGCAAACCTGCTCGAACAAACAACCAATTCCAAGTCAAGTTATCACTTCATTATTCGAAATCGAACTCCATCATTCTCTCAATTTTGGAAACCCTAACCCGCCCTTCCATTGCTTAGCTTTTGAAACCCCAAATCCACAGTCATCGAGTGAGAGAACCGAGCTGATTTAAGGACACAAAGTTTTGCTTAAAGCCTTTATTTATCAAATCAAAACTAGAGAACTAGGGAATTAGGGAATAGAGAATCAGACTCAGAGTCACAATCGTACTCAAATCAAACTCAAGTGAAATCAAAACTAACATTGAAAGCAAAGAGAAATAGAAAGCTCACATGATATTGGGAAAAAACTTAGAAATCAAAACGACAGAGACGAAGAGGAAGACGCTCGTCGAAGAGACGGTATCGCTCTCTCTGGTTTCGCTGGTCTCGCTATGAGCTCGCTCGTCGAAGAAGACGATATCGCTGGTCTCGCTGGTCTTGCTCTGAGCGAGCTCGTCCTTTTTTTTTTTCTTTTAGATGCTTTCGCTCTTCTCGCACACGCGCGTTTTGAAAACAAAAATAAAGTTTAAAAAAGTTAATTCGTCACTGATGTATTAAATAACATAAATAAGGCTACCTTGGCATATGTGTTGGTCATTAATTTTATTTATTTAAGTTGTTTTTAGTGACTAATTTAAATATTGGTCAGAAAATTTAGTCATTAAAAATTAAAAAATATGTTTTAATCAATTTACTGACTATGTAGTATAATTGGTCATTAAATTCACTGTATTTGTGACCATTATTAATGTGGTCACAAGGAAATTGGTCACTATTGACCTTTTTTCTTGTAGTGATATATGCATGCAATTCATATAAGATTTTCCATTTCCAGATAAACATGATGACTATGCCTGTTGCAAAACTATATAGGGATGTGCATTAAGAAATCAAAACATAGATTATATATAACACAAACTGCAAATTAAGCATTACGATCATGATCACGATTAGTTCATCATGTCATATAGCTGTTGAGAGTCTCACATTGAAAAGTTAAGGGACCAAGCCTGGGTTTATAAGGAGTTGGGCTACTTCCCCCATTGTCAATTTGTTTTAGTGTGGAACCTCAACTTCCTTCACGTACACATTTATTCATAGATTATATATTTCATCCTTATTAGATTTATATCAATATAGCTTAATTCACCCTTCTACCTATAGGCTATAGCATATACCGTACAGGTGATCGTGGATCACATTCTTTTGTCATCCTCCTCCTGGGACAATTCACTGGATTTGTATTCCCCTCACAATTTTCTGGTTTAGTTGCATTTTGATCAAAGCAAATTCTGACTTCCAGCAAATATTGTTTTGTTGCGTTCTGTTCTTTAATGATCTTGCACCAGAGAAGAGGTTTGCTCGAGTTTATAAATGATCGGATGGCTCCTTCAAGTTTAGTATAATTACGTGGGATGCCTGGTTTAATCGAGTGATTAGAAAATATATCATGAGCTTTGTATTGGTTCCACAAATGCCATGGTTGAAGTATTTTTGTCTGTGAAAACAGGTTGTCGGAGCACTTGCCGTGCATGCAGAATTCTCAATATATCATATACCTCATCTCTACTAAAGTTTACACCACTGCAAGTTCCGTGATGTCTCGACTTGTTGCTTGGCCACAAGCCATGGATCGGGGACGTTCGTCCTTGCAATATCTATTTCTAATGCAATATACAAAAGGAGACTGCTGAGCAAACACAAAGTAGTCATACTTTGTAGCAGAAAGATTGCGGATCATTGTTGGAAAGTAGTCATACTTTCCCACAATGTAGGAAAGAGAAATAGCTAAAACCATCATAACTATCATCTCCAAGAATTTCATGTTTGATTTGAAGTATATTTAAACAATTAATGCTAATTAAGAAAGGGAGGGAGAGGGAGATTTCAACAATTAATGCTAATTAAGAAAGGGAGGGAGATATTAAGGAAGATCTATCGATGAGAAGGGTGATCCATCCCAAAGGAATATATACATACAGAGCTTTCTAGACACAAGAATTAAATGCAATTACGGGGTTAATGTTGGTTGGGGCACTGCAGAATTAGAAGGATAGCAGAAATCTATGCAGAAATCTATGTTCCTCTCTCTCTCTCTCTCTCTCTCTACTGTGAGTCTCGAATGGCACATGATCGGACAGCTCAAATTAATATTTTAGAACAAACATACACGTGGTTGGCAATGGAGTGCCTTTCGTACGGAGTAAACATATAACGTGTTTCACATATTCTTACAAAGATAAAGTTGCCGTATATGACATGTTTCACATATGACGTGTTTCACATATGCTTACATAAATAATGTGTTCTAGCTAGCTACGAATTAATGCATGTCCTATTGTCACTGGCGTAGCTTGAATTTTACATTAGAGGGTTACTTCATTAAATTTGTATTTTCTTCATAATTATTTTAAATTGATTCTAATTTCATCTACACTATTAAATACTTAAAAATTAATAATTTATATTCCAACCGAAAAAAAAATAGAAAAATAAAAAGTTCATAAAGCGCAATATTAAAGTACCCAACTCATACATAAAAAATTCATAAAGCTTTAAACAAAAGAGGAAGAAAAAAAAAAGGTTAAAACTTTAAGAGTTTTTAGCGCAAATGTCATAAATTAACCTAGAAGATTTAAGGGAGATGAGTAGAAGAGAGATCAAGAAATTTTATGGTTAATTTGTAGACCAAAAAAACATAATATATTATTTTATTTTAGGGTAAATATCCTAAACTAACATAATATACTATAATATTATATATCATATATATAATATACAAATAGAATAGATAAAAATGCAGTGGGGCGAGGACCGCACTGGTCCCATGCTGGCTCCACCCTTGCCTAGTAGATGTTATGGATGCAAATTTCCTTTGACATTTATTAGATGTAGGTCCTTTGACATTTATTACTTTTTTGTTGTGTCAATTTTACCCTTTAAGGTAAATAAGGAAAATACATTGAAAATCTAAATTTAATGCATTATTTCCTTGAAATTGAATTCCAAATTTTGAATTTTGAATTTTTGTTCCTTGATAATATTCATAATATATAGATAAAATACAATTTAATCAATAAAACGTAAAGACTCACATATTATACCAATCGATCAGACAAGCACCCACATTAAATTATGTACCTGACATACAGGTAAATAATGTTAATGCATACAGGTATATATGTACCTGCCTTACAGGTAAGTGTTTTTTTCTTGAGTTTTCTTAAGCAGTTTTTCCTGGAGGTTCATATTTATATACATACGTACATGTCTTCCATGTAATAGTGTTTTTTTTTTCAAAGAAATTTTGTATGAATTTTTATCTCGGTTGAGTTTAAAGATCCATACCAAGATATTATATGAGTTCAATTAGCTGGGCTAGAGGGCATAACTACCTAGACTAGAGGTAATTTATGGATTTAATTACCTGGATCAGAGGTAATTTGTGGGTTTAATTACTTGCATACTGCATACGAGGTGTATGCATAGGTACCTTACCTATTGTTAAGGTATGAAGTTTTTATGAACTCTTATTACAAATTTTGATGTCGTATACCTTGGGAAAATTTCAGAATTCAATAAATAGATTTGCAATTAAATTCAAATCAAATATGATAATTAATATCATACAAATCAATAACTTACCAATTTTAGGAATTCATAATTTACCTTATTTATGTTTTAGGTGCATAACTAGAACAAAAAATAAAAAAAAGTAAATATCAATAAATTGAAAATAGGCATGTAATCTTATGTGGCACGAAAGTCAAAGGACTTGGATCAACAACAATTTCTGCGTGGATTGCACCCAAAGTCTCTCCTCAAAATTGGACTTATGCCAAATTTTCTAAAAACTAAAACCAAAAGTAAACAAAACAAAACACGAGAAACATAACAGAAGCTACACGCATTATTCTCAATATGTGTATGTATGTATGATAGAGATACACCACAACTCTACTAAATTGTGCACCAACGCAAGGTTCATGACGATTTGTGAAGTTGCTTGGCCACAAGCCATGAATGGTAAATATCCGTGGCAGAGGTAGGATGTTGCATCTATTAATTCCATTAACATCTTTGCAAAATGCAAAAGGAGACTCCTGAACAAACTTAAAGTAGTCATACTGTCCAGCAGCATTGCAGCTCATGTTTCCCGCAATGTTGAAGGAAAGAGCAATACCTAAAACCATCGCAACTATGGTCTCCAAGAATTTCATGTTTGATTTTAAGTATATTTCAACAATTTATGCTAATTAAGAAAGGGAGAGAGGGAGATATTAAGGAAGATCTCTATCGATGGAGAAGGGTGATATATATATATATATATATATATATATGTAACCTAAACTCACTATCAACATCAATGGTTCCAATTTAGACTAATTTAGACTCACATGGAATGTTACATAAAAGAAAAGCAAGAAACAGAAACAACATAAAATTCATATGTAGTGTTGTTGACAGGGTTGATGTTGAGGTTGGGGGACCGCAGATCTGAATGATGGCATAAATCTATATCCCCTCTCTCTCTGCTCCGTGTATTGAACATCCATAA
The DNA here is from genome assembly GCA_018703695.1 of Prunus fruticosa. NCBI lineage: Eukaryota > Viridiplantae > Streptophyta > Magnoliopsida > Rosales > Rosaceae > Prunus > Prunus fruticosa. The sequence goes on along the minus strand of CM031924.1, from coordinate 40,491,824 downwards.
TAACAAGACTAGCATAGACAGGAAAACTAGGAAAGCTTTTATAGAATCGTATTTTGTATGTCGAAACTGGATCCGCCAATCGTATATGTGAATAGTTTAGTTTCGATAGGTCTTGGGACAATTCACTGGTTAGTTCATCGCGATCATGATCACGATTAGTTCATCTCATCTTCCCTCTCAATCCCATCTCCACTCTTTCCATTCTCCTTTTTTTTTTCCCTATAGATTCCAACACACAAAAAAATGAAAACTAAAAACTAAAAATTAAAATTGAAATTGTTATCAAACAGGCCCTTAAATTGTCAGTAAAGTTTGAGAACAACAAATACGAACTAAGTATTGCATTTCTCTCTCTCTCATCCTTTGATGAAACCTTAATTTTGCTTCTTCCCATTGTATATTTGCTATATGTTCCTTTTCCTACTGCTGCTAACTAACCTAACTATATATATCTAGTTTTTTTTGTTTTTAATGTTTAATTTTGTCTGGTAATTTCTTTTTTGAATAACAAATTCCAGCGTTAGGTTGAAGGACACATGTCAAGCAGAGACATGGGAACACCAATTTTGGAGATAACAGATCCGGAATCACAGCTGCATTTCTCTCTCTATCTCTCTCTTTCTCATCCCATGATGAAACCTTAAATTTGCTTCTTTCCATTGTATATTTGCTATGTTCCTCTTCCCAGTCATTATAAGGTAACTATATATACCTGTTTAATATGGTTTGGTATACTTTAATCCCTTTTAATATTTGTTATTCTGAATACGATGTTAATCGAAGTTTCTCTGTGGATTACACTTTAGAAAGTCTTACGTTGTTTTTACTCTTTGATTTATATATAATACAGATATGATAATTTTTCCTTGTGCTTAACCTGGGTGTTGTTTTGTTATTTCCTGTTTGTGTGTGCAAAAGAAGAAGAGGTAGAAGACGGAAAGGGTTGAGACATATATAGCTGAAATAATGGCACACAGTTGCAAAATTGGGGAAGATTTATTGGTAAAAATTCTATCAAGTCTACCTCCAAAATCCCTTATGCGATTCAAGTGCGCGGCCAAATGGTGGTATGCGCAGATCAACAATCCCAGGTTCGTAGACAATCAACTCTCCAATTGCTTGCACAACAATCAATCAATCTTTTTGAAGCGATTAGTCCCTAACAAGGATCCAAACGCTAGCGAGACCGAATCAGTGTTCTCAATGCTTACTTTTTGCGAGGATGTAGATGGTGGTGCGCATAGGTTTCTATTGTCTAGGGTGGAGGACATCAATGTTCCAGTTTCTATGAGCGTAATGAGTGGTGGTGGAGATCTTAGGATTGTGGGCCATTGTCATGGAATCATTTGTGTACACGTAGATAATTATAGTAAGGTGTTTTTGTGGAATCCGGCAATTCAGGAATTCAAGCTTCTTCCTTCGGAGAAATACTTTACGGATTGGGAGTCCATATATCAGCAGCATGGCCCGTATCTATCATTAAATCGGCTCGGATGGGCCATGGGATTTGCCTATGATCCTATATCTAAAGCTTATAAAGTTGTTAGCATTATATTTGATGGTTTGCAACTGCATGCTCATACATTATATTCTGTGGTTATTTATCCTCTGAGAGTACAAGTGTACACGCTGGGAAGTAGTGAAGAATCTTCTTCTTGGAGAGAGATCAAGACTTACTCTTTGGAAACAGAAACTACTTTCCTTTGGCCTGAAAATTTCGAGATATACTTTAAGGGGATGTGTTATTGGTTGGGAACTGAGCAACAAAAGGAATTCTTGGATATACATAGTGAGGAAACTCGATATGACGAATTGATTAGGCAAGTGATGGTTTCGTTTGACATGAGTGATGAGGTGTTTGATGAGGTAGCGTTGCCAGATGAGCTGCCAGTCCATCATACATCTTATTTTGGGTTTTTCATGAAGCTTAGAGTGTGGAATGAATCTTCCATTGCTCTTTGTGTTTGGGATAGCAGATATGATGTTATTCCGTACTTTGGAATGTGGCTGATGGACGATGATTTTGGTGCTTGTGTTTGGACAAAACACGCAGGTTTTGAGCTCGCATCGATCCCCATAATGGACCTCAGGGATGGCGGATGGGCATTGCCACTCTGGAAAAGCGATGAGCTTCTTGTGGTTGACAAAGATGGATGCACAATCTGCTATAACCTCCGCACCGAAAACCGAATGTCTCTTCCTACTGTTCAAATTTGTATGCCGACACTGGATCCGCCAATTGTTGTATATGTGAATAGTATAGTTTCGATAGGTCTTGGGAGGCAACAAACTTGAGAGATGAGAAAATCTGGCAATATAGAATTTCTTAGTGTGAGTACACGAGTTTGATACAACATTATGATCCAAGCTTCTAATTTCTAACAACTAATAAAAAGCACTGATTTTTTAAGAAAGAAAATTCTCATCTTTTTCTCACTGTACGTACAAGAGTTTTCATTTTTTCTATGTACACTGTAGTTGATGATCAAAAGAGACGTAATTAAACTTGTAGTATTGATATATGCATGCAATTCATATAAAATTTTCCATTTCCAGATAAACATGATGACTATGCCTGTTGCAAAACTATATAGGGTAGGGATGTGCATTAAGAAATCAGAACATAGATTATATATAACACAAACTGCAAATTAAGCATTACGATCATGATCACGATTAGCTCATCGCGTCACATAGCTACATACACATTTATTCATAGATTATATATTTCATCCTTATTAGATTTATATCAATATAGCTTAATTCACCCTTCTACCTATAGGCTATAGCATATACCATACACGTGATAGTGGATCACATTCTTTCCTCCCGGGACAATTCACTGGATTGATTGCTCTGTCATCAAAGCAAATTACGACTTCCAGCAAATATTGTTTTGTTGCGTTCTGTTCTGTAATTTGCTTGCACCGGAGAAAGAGGTTTGCTCGAGTTTATAAATGATTGGATGGCTTGTTCAAGGTCAGTTAAATGATATGACTTGCCTGGTTCAAGCGAGCGATTAGAAAATAGAGTATGAGCTTTGTATTGCTTCCACAAACTCCTGGCACGGTCGAAGTATTGCGTCTGCGAAAACTTGTGGTCGGAGCACTTGCCGTGTTTGTTGTATTCATATTCCCAGAAGTCCATATTTGACCACCGACTCTTGAAGCTTCGCCATGACAACTGCAGATCAGCTCGCAAGTCATCATTGGAGGCTTCATTCATCTAACAATGGCAAAGAAAAATTAAATATCATTTCGTGCATGCATGCCAAAAAAAAAACCAAAAAACTAAAACCAAAAGTAAACAAAACAAAACACGAGAAACATAACAGAAGCTAAATGCATTATTCTCAATATGTGTATGTATGTATGATAGAGATATACCACATCTCTACTAAATTGTGCACCAACGCAAGGTTCATGACGACTTGTGAAGTTCCTTGGCCACAAGCCATGAATGGTAAATATCCGTGGCAGAGGTAGGATGTTGCATCTATTAATTCCATTACCATATTTGCAAAATGCAAAAGGAGACTCCTGAACAAACTTAAAGTAGTCATACTGTCCAGCAGCATTGCAGCTCATGTTTCCCGCAATGTTGAAGGAAAGAGCAATACCTAAAACCATCACAACTATGGTCTCCAAGAATTTCATGTTTGATTTTAAGTATATTTCAACAATTTATGCTAATTAAGAAAGGGAGAGAGGGAGATATTAAGGAAGATCTCTATCGATGGAGATGGGTGATATATATATATAAATATATATATATATATATATATATATATGTAACCTAAACTCACTATCAACATCAATGGTTCCAATTATTTTAGACTCACATGGAATGTTACATAAAAGAAAAGCAAGAAACAGAAACAACATAAAATACATATGTAGTGTTGTTGACAGGGTTGATGTTGAGGTTGGAGGACCGCAGATCTGAATGATGGCATAAATCTATGTCCCCTCTCTCTCTGCTCCGTGTATTGAACATCCATAATAACAAGACTAGCATAGACAGGAAAACTAGGAAAGCTTTTATAGAATTGTATATTTTGTGTGTCGAAACTGGATCCGCCAATCGTATATGTGAATAGTTTAGTTTCGATAGGTCTTGGGACAATTCACTGGTTAGTTCATCGCGATCATGATCACGATTAGTTCATCTCATCTTCCCTCTCAATCCCATCTCCACTCTTTCCATTCTCCTTTTTTTTTTCTCTATAGATTCCAACACACAAAAAATGAAAACTAAAAACTAAAAATTAAAATTGAAAGTGTTATCAAACGGGCCCATAAATTGTCAGTAAAGTTTGAGAACAACAAATACGAACTAAGTATTGCATTTCTCTCTCTCTCATCCTTTGATGAAGCCTTAATTTTGCTTCTTCCCATTGTATATTTGCTATATGTTCCTTTTCCTACTGCTGCTAACTAACCTAACTATATATATCTAGTTTTTTTTTTGTTTTTAATGTTTAATTTTGTCTGGTAATTTCTTTTTTGAATAACAAATTCCAGCGTTAGGTTGAAGGACACATGTCAAGCAGAGACATGGGAACACCAATTTTGGAGATAACAGATCCGGAATCACAGCTGCATTTCTCTCTCTATCTCTCTCTCTCTCATCCCATGATGAAACCTTAAATTTGCTTCTTTCCATTGTATATTTGCTACGTTCCTCTTCCCAGTCATTATAAGGTAACTATATATACCTGTTTAATATGGTTTGGTATACTTTAATCCCTTTTAATATTTGTTATTCTGAATACGATGTTAATCGAAGTTTCTCTGTGGATTACACTTTAGAAAGTCTTACGTTGTTTTTACTCTTTGATTTATATATAATACAGATATGATAATTTTTCCTTATGTTTAACCTGGGTGTTGTTTTGTTATTTCCTGTTTGTGTGTGCAAAAGAAGAAGAGGTAGAAGACGGAAAGGGTTGAGACATATATAGCTGAAATAATGGCACACAGTTGCAAAATTGGGGAAGATTTATTGGTAAAAATTCTATCAAGTCTACCTCCAAAATCCCTTATGCGATTCAAGTGCGCGGCCAAATGGTGGTATGCGCAGATCAACAATCCCAGGTTCGTAGACAATCAACTCTCCAATTGCTTGCACAACAATCAATCAATCTTTTTGAAGCGATTAGTCCCTAACAAGGACCCGAACGCTAGCGAGACCGAATCAGTGTTCTCAATGCTTACTTTTTGCCAGGACGTAGATGATGGTGCGCATACGTTTCTATTGTCTAGGGTGGAGGACATCAATGTTCCAGTTTCTATGAGTGTAATGAGTGGTGGAGGAGATCTTAGGATTGTGGGCCATTGTCATGGAATCATTTGTGTACACGTAGATAATTATAGTAAGGTGTTTTTGTGGAATCCGGCAATTCGGGAATTCAAGCTTCTTCCCTCGGAGATATACTTTACGGATTGGGAGTCCGTATGTCAGCAGCTTAGGCCGTATCAACCATTAGATCGGCTCGGATGGGCCATGGGATTTGGCTATGATCCTATATCTAAAGCTTATAAAGTTGTTAGCATTATATTTGATGGTTCGCAACTGCATGCTCATACATTATATTCTGTGGTTATTAATCCTCTGAGAGTACAAGTGTACACGCTGGGAAGTAGTGAAGAATCTTCTTCTTGGAGAGAGATCAAGACTTACTCTTTGGAAACAGAAACTACTTTCCTTTGGCCTGAAAATTTCGAGATATACTTGAAGGGGATGTGTTATTGGTTGGGAACTGAGCAACAAAAGGAATTCGTGGATGAAGATGAAACTCAATATGACGATATCATTAGGAAAGTGATGGTTTCGTTTGACATGAGTGATGAGGTGTTTGATGAGGTAGCGTTGCCAGATGAGGTGCCAGTCCATGATACAACTTTTTTTGGGCTTTTCATGAAACTTAGAGTGTGGAATGAATCTTCCATTGCTCTTTGTGTTTGGCATAGCAGTTGTGTTATTCCGTACTTTGGAATGTGGCTGATGGACGATGATTTTGGTGCTTGTGTTTGGACAAAACACGCAGGTTTTGAGCTCGCATCGATCCCCATAATGGACCTCAGGGATGGCGGATGGGCATTGCCACTTTGGAAAAGCGATGAGCTTCTTGTGGTTGACAAAGATGGATGCACAATCTGCTATAACCTCCGCACCGAAAACCGAATGTCTCTTCCTACTGTTCAAATTTGTATGCCGACACTGGATCCGCCAATTGTTGTATATGTGAATAGTATAGTTTCGATAGGTCTTGGGAGGCAACAAACTTGAGAGATGAGAAAATCTGGCAATATAGAATTTCTTAGTGTGTCATGTACACGAGTTTGATACAACATTATGATCCAAGCTTCTAATTTCAAACAACTAATAAAAAGCACTGATTTTTTAAGAAAGAAAATTCTCATCTTTTTCTCACTGTACGTACAAGAGTTTTCATTTTTTCTATGTACACTGTAGTTGATGATCAAAAGAGACGTAATTAAACTTGTAGTTGATTGATATATGCATGCAATTCATATATGATTTTCCATTTCCAGATAAACATGATGACTATGCCTGTTGCAAAACTATATAGGGTAGGGATGTGCATTAAGAAATCAGAACATAGATTATATATAACACAAACTGCAAATTAAGCATTACGATCATGATCACGATTAGTTCATCGCGTCACATAGCTACGTACACATTTATTCATAGATTATATATTTCATCATTATTAGATTTATATCAATATAGCTTAATTCACCCTTCTACCTATAGGCTATAGCATATACCATACACGTGATCGTGGATCACATTCTTTCCTCCTGGGACAATTCACTGGAATGATTGCTCTGTCATCAAAGCAAATTACTACTTCCAGCAAATATTGTTTTGTTGCGTTCTGTTCTGTAATTTTCTTGCACCAGAGAAGAGGTTTGCTCGAGTTTATAAATGATCGGATGGCTTGTTCAAGGTCAGTTAAACGATATGACTTGCCTGGTTCAAGCGAGCGATTAGAAAATAGAGTATGAGCTTTGTATTGCTTCCACAAACTCCTGGCACGGTCGAAGTATTGCGTCTGCGAAAACTTGTTGTCGGAGCACTTGCCGTGTTTGTTGTATTCATATTCCCAGAAGTCCATATTTGACCACCGACTGTTGAGGCTTCGCCATGACAACTGCAGATCAGCTCGCAAGTCATCATTGGAGGCTTCATTCATCTAACAATGGCAAAGAAAAATTAACTATCATTTCGTGCATGCATGCCAAAAAAAAAAACCAAAAGTAAACAAAACAAAACACGAGAAACATAACAGAAGCTACATGCATTATTCTCAATATGTGTATGTATGTATGATAGAGATATACCACAACTCTACTAAATTGTGCACCAACGCAAGGTTCATGACGATTTGTGAAGTTGCTTGGCCACAAGCCATGAATGGTAAATATCCGTGGCAGAGGTAGGATGTTGCATCTATTATTTCCATTACCATCTTTGCAATATGCAAAAGGAGACTCCTGAACAAACTTAAAGTAGTCATACTGTCCAGCAGCATTGCAGCTCATGTTTCCCACAATGTTGACGGAAAGAGCAACACCTAAAACCATCGAAACTATGGTCTCCAAGAATTTCATGTTTCATTTTAAGTATATTTCAACAATTTATGCTAATTAAGAAAGGGAGGGAGGGAGATATTAAGGAAGAGCTCTATCGATAGAGAAGGGTGATCCACCCCAAGGATATATATATATATATATATATATATATATATATGTATGTAACCTAAACTCACAATAAGCATCAATGGGTCCAATTTAGACTAATTTAGACTCACATGGAATGTTACATAAAAGAAAGCAAGAAACAGAAACAACATAAAATTCACATATAGTGTTGTTGACAGGGTTGTGTTGAGGTTGGGGGACCGCAGATCCGAAGAATGGCATAAATCTATGTCCCCTCTCTCTCTGCTCCATGTACTGAACATCCATAATAACAAGACTAGCATAGACAGGAAAACTAGGAAAGCTTTTATAAAACATAAAAAGAAGAAAAAGCTGGCAATATAGAATAGTATAGTTTGTATGTCGAAACTGGATCCGCCAATTGTATATGTGAATAGTATAGTTTTGATAGGTCTTGGGAGGCAACAAACTATTGAGAGATGAGAAAATCTGGCAATATAGAATTTCTTAGTGTGTCATGTACATGAGTTTGATACAACATTATGATCCAAACTTCTAATTTCTAACAACTAATAAAAAGCACTGCTTTTTTAAGAAAGAAAATTCTCATCTTTTTCTCACTGTACGTACAAGAGTTTTCATTTTTTCTACGTACATTGTAGTTGATTATCAAAAGAGATATAATTAAACTTGTAGTTGATTGATATATGCATGCAATTCATATAAGATTTTCCATTTCCAGATAAACATGATGACTATGCCTGTTGCAGAACTATATAGGGATGTGCAAACATAGATTATATATAACACAAACTGCAAATTAAGCATTACGATCATGATCACGATTAGTTCATCGCGTCACATAGCTAAGTACACATTTATTCACAGATTATATATTTCATCCTTTATTAGATTTATAACAATATAGCTTTTAATGTATGAATTTTGATTAATTCTTTTGGCTTCCCTTGACAATTTTGTAATAGGACTTTTATATGTATTTATCAAGCTCAAGGTTAGATTAAGAATAGCATCTCTAAGTGTTCTTAACTCTCATCCATCCTATGGAGGTTCAAGCAATTTGACAAAGGTAAATCATGCATTGCATATCATGCATTAAAACTGTTTTCATAAATGATGACTAGTCATCCTTGCTCTGTAGGATTTCCAGCTGGGTAACCATCTGTTTTGTCCCATTCTCTTTTCTCTCTCTGCTGCCATGTGTCAGTCTGACCTAAGGGATTCTTTTGTCTGTAAAAGCTAGGGTATTCCTCATTTGGAAGCCGCCTCTTTTGTGTGGAAGTTTTGGAAAGATTGGCTTGCCATCTTTCTCTTCTTCTTCCTCAAGAGTGAACCACATATTTCATCTATGAGTTTTTCTAATTGATTTCTTTTTGAAAAACTGCTTTTGAAATATGAATCTGCATCTAGCTATTTAAATCATTCTCTCATATAGATCTAGGTCAGATTCAAGACTGATTTCTTCAAGAGTATGGTTTCTTGAAGAAATTGGTCATTCTCCCTTGAATCCAAAGTTTGGTTTCGGTCTAAGTTGGAGCTTGTAAGCTAGTGCCATGGGATGATCGAGCTGGAGAAGGAGCTGCCATTGCCATGAAGAACTAAGCTTCAAGCTTTGCTAAGTTGGAGAAGAAGATTGCACAAAGGAGGTAAAGCTCATCTTCCTAAATAGATCTAGGTTTTGCTTGAGCTTGCTTGTATTCCTTTGTAAGAATCTTTTTCTACTTAGTGGATTGCCTAGTCGGTTGATGACTCCAGTTTTTCCCAATGGTGGGTTTCTGGGTAAACAAAATCTGTTTTGCATATCTGTAAATTTTTCTGGGTTTGTGTTCTTGGTGGTTGACTAGTCATCTATATACTGCTGTTTGCTGTTTACTTGATAATGATGACTTCACACACTTTCACCAAGAGTTGTTGCTAGCACAGGGGATGCCTAGATTGATGGGTCCTTTTGAGTGCCTAGGTTGTCACTAGTAATCTTCTAGGGTTGCATGTACTTTGTGGCATGCTCTGTGTGTTCTCTTGATTGTTGAGTTGTTGTGTCTTGTTTGTTTAGTTAAATTTACCCATTGTCACCTAAGTATCAATTTCAATAGCTTAATTCACCCTTAGGTGTGAGGACACCTCGTGATATTTAACAAAATAAATAAAATTTCAAGCTTAAAAAATGTGTATGCCCATAACGGGCTAGTATTGTAGTTCAAGTGTATTTACTCTTGCATTCGATGCCCTAGATTCGAGTCACCTCTCCTAATATCATTTTGAATAAAAAATAAACAAAAAACATAGACACACCATAAAATACATGGCACAATTGAACTGTGATACAATGTAAGACCCGTGTCTTGGGGAAACAAGAACGGTGAGCAATCCCACATCGCTCGGGGAGGGAAAGGTGAAGTGCTTTAAATGTGTGGGCACTTCTCTTCCTAGCATGAGGCCTTTTGAGAGCTCACTGGCTTCGGAGTCATAGGAACTCCGAAGTTAAGTGAGTTGGGGGCCAGACCAATCCCAGGATGGGTGACCCACTGGGAAGTTGCTTGTGAGCTCCCAAAAACAAACCTGAGGGCAGAGAGGGGGGCCCAAAGCGGATAATATCGTGCTAGGGGAGTCGGGTCGTGACATACAATCATACAAAAATAATGTTCCCTCTCAATCCCATCTCCACTCTTTCCATTCTCCTTTTTTTTTTCTCTATAGATTCCAACACACAAAAAATGAAAACTAAAAACTAAAAATTAAAATTGAAATTGTTATCAAACGGGCCCTTAAATTTTCAGTTCAATTTGAGAACAACAAATACGAACTAAGTATTGCATTTCTCTCTCTCTCATCCTTTGATGAAGCCTTAATTTTGCTTCTTCCCATTGTATATTTGCTATATGTTCCTTTTCCTACTGCTGCTAACTAACCTAACTATATATATCTAGTTTTTTTTTTGTTTTTAATGTTTAATTTTGTCTGGTAATTTCTTTTTTGAATAACAAATTCCAGCGTTAGGTTGAAGGACACATGTCAAGCAGTGACATGGGAACACCAATTTTGGAGAGAACAAATCCGGAATCACTGTTGCATTTCTCTCTCTATCTCTCTCTCTCTCTCATCCAATGATGAAACCTTAAATTTGCTTCTTTCCATTGTATACTTGCTACGTTCCTCTTCCCAGTCATTATAAGGTAACTATATATACCTGTTTAATATGGTTTGGTATACTTTAATCCCTTTTAATATTTGTTATTCTGAATACGATGTTAATCGAAGTTTCTCTGTGGATTACACTTTAGAAAGTCTTACGTTGGTTTTACTCTTTGATTTATATATAATATAGATATGATAATTTTTCCTTATGTTTAACCTGGGTGTTGTTTTCTTATTTCCTGTTTGTGTGTGCAAAAGAAGAAGAGGTAGAAGACGGAAAGGGTTGAGACATATATAGCTGAAATAATGGCACACAGTTGCAAAATTGGGGAAGATTTATTGGTAAAAATTCTATCAAGTCTACCTCCAAAATCCCTTATGCGATTCAAGTGCGTGGCAAAATGGTGGTATGCGCAGATCAACAATCCCAGGTTCGTAGACAATCAACTCTCCAATTGCTTGCACAACAATCAATCAATCTTTTTGAAGCGATTAGTCCATAACAAGGATCCAAACACTAGCGAGACCGAATCAGTGTTCTCAATGCTTACTTTTTGCAAGGATGTAGATGGTGGTGCGCATAGGTTTCTATTGTCTAGGGTGGAGGACATCAATGTTCCAGTTTCTATGAGTGTAATGAGTGGTGGTGAAGAACTTAGGATTGTAGGCCATTGTCATGGAATCATTTGTGTACACGTAGATAATTATAGTAAGGTGTTTTTGTGGAATCCGGCAATTCGGGAATTCAAGCTTCTTCCCTCAGAGAAATACTTTACGGATTGGGAGTCCATAAATCAGCAGCTTGGCCTGTATCTATCATTAAATCGGCTCGGATGGGCCATGGGATTTGGCTATGATCCTATATCTAAAGCTTATAAAGTTGTTAGCATTATATTTGATGGTTTGCAACTGCATGCTCATACATTATATTCTGTGGTTATTTATCCTCTGAGAGTACAAGTGTACACGCTGGGAAGTAGTGAAGAATCTTCTTCTTGGAGAGAGATCAAGACTTACTCTTTGGAAAGAGAAACTACTTTCCTTTGGCCTGAAAATTTCGAGATATACTTTAAGGGGATGTGTTATTGGTTGGGAACTGAGCAACAAAAGGAATTCTTGGATATATATAGTGAGGAAACTCGATATGACGATATCATTAGGCGAGTGATGGTTTCGTTTGACATGAGTGTGAGGTGTTTGATGAGGTAGCTGTGGGAGCAAATTTCCTCCCACGAGAATATTCGGTTGAAAGATTCCCCTTTCTTCTTCGCCACCTCTTTCTTCCTGCAAAATAAATTGGATAAGAGGACCACACCCGGGGGGTGTTGGCCAAAGGCCCTCCGATGCCTAAGTTAGTTCAATTGATTTAGGGAAAAACCAATAGCTAAATAGGGTACGGAGATATATATGTAAGGTGTAAACCGGGCGGCCGGAGCCTTATGTAAAAAAAGAGAGAGAGAGAGAGAGAGAGAGAGAGAGAGAGAGAGAGAGAGAGAGAGAGAGGAGGTGGCTAGGATTTGTGAAGGGAAGAGCTCTCTAGAGTTTTAGTAGAAATTCTCACGTACCTCATCCTTGCGCATGGCCAAGTATTTATAGGGGGCCTTGCCGAGGTTGGTGAGGTTGGTACATTTAGGGATTTGATTAATTAGGGAATTAATCAAATCCCTAATTGTGGTAGGTGAGGTTAGTGGGGTTGGTGTATTTATGGATTTGATTAATTAGGAATTTAATCAAATCCCTAATGGTGGTAGGTAGGTTAATTTCCAGACTGATTTTGTTCCTCATTTAATTGGGAAATGTGGTAGGAATGAAATCAAGTTTTAACTTAATTAGGTATTTCTCAATTTAATTGGATAACCCCCCAATTAAATTGAGTAACTCCCAATTAGGTTTAGAGATTCCCAATTAGGTCAAATAATCCCCAAATGGAAGGAATTAGGGTTCTGATTTAATTTGGTTCCCACAAATGCCCCCAGCTTCTGCATGGCGCGTGGTGGCATGTAGGAGATGAAAATCATCTGTTGGGTTGTCCAGCTGTAACTGGGCTTTCTTCTTGGATTTGGGCTCCTGAGTGGAGGAAGTTGGTGGTCTGCCCCAGCCCAGGATGTTGAGAGATGGGAGCTGAATGGTCCAGACTCTTGATGATCTGCCAACTGGGCAGGAGAAGTGTTCTGCTGAATCTCTCCCAAAGAGAAAGGCTGCTGCCAAGTCTTCAAGAGATGAAGCTACTCCTTCGCAGGTAGAAAATGTGTCTCTATTGAGGCAGAAGCCAAGGTTCCCTTATGCTGAGAAGACTCAAGTGGGGTCTGCGAGGGCCAAACATCTCGTGGGCTCCCACAATTTTTTTTGGGCTTTTCATGAAACTTAGAGTGTGGAATGAATCTTCCATTGCTCTTTGTGTTTGGCATAGCAGTTGTGTTATTCCGTACTTTGGAATGTGGCTGATGGACGATGATTTTGGTGCTTGTGTTTGGACAAAACACGCAGGTTTTGAGCTCGCATCGATCCCCATAATGGACCTCAGGGATGGCGGATGGGCATTGCCACTTTGGAAAAGCGATGAGCTTCTTGTGGTTGACAAAGATGGATGCACAATCTGCTATAACCTCCGCATCGAAAACCGAATGTCTCTTCCTACTGTTCAAATTTGTATGCCGACACTGGATCCGCCAATTGTTGTATATGTGAATAGTATAGTTTCGATAGGTCTTGGGAGGCAACAAACTTGAGAGATGAGAAAATCTGGCAATATAGAATTTCTTAGTGTGTCATGTACACGAGTTTGATACAACATTATGATCCAAGCTTCTAATTTCAAACAACTAATAAAAAGCACTGATTTTTTAAGAAAGAAAATTCTCATCTTTTTCTCACTGTACGTACAAGAGTTTTCATTTTTTCTATGTACACTGTAGTTGATGATCAAAAGAGACGTAATTAAACTTGTAGTTGATTGATATATGCATGCAATTCATATATGATTTTCCATTTCCAGATAAACATGATGACTATGCCTGTTGCAAAACTATATAGGGTAGGGATGTGCATTAAGAAATCAGAACATAGATTATATATAACACAAACTGCAAATTAAGCATTACGATCATGATCACGATTAGTTCATCGCGTCACATAGCTACGTACACATTTATTCATAGATTATATATTTCATCCTTATTAGATTTATATCAATATAGCTTAATTCACCCTTCTACCTATAGGCTATAGCATATACCATACACGTGATCGTGGATCACATTCTTTCCTCCTGGGACAATTCACTGGAATGATTGCTCTGTCATCAAAGCAAATTACTACTTCCAGCAAATATTGTTTTGTTGCGTTCTATTCTGTAATTTTCTTGCACCAGAGAAGAGGTTTGCTCGAGTTTATAAATGATCGGATGGCTTGTTCAAGGTCAGTTAAACGATATGACTTGCCTGGTTCAAGCGAGCGATTAGAAAATAGAGTATGAGCTTTGTATTGCTTCCACAAACTCCTGGCACGGTCGAAGTATTGCGTCTGCGAAAACTTGTTGTCGGAGCACTTGCCGTGTTTGTTGTATTCATATTCCCAGAAGTCCATATTTGACCACCGACTGTTGAGGCTTCGCCATGACAACTGCAGATCAGCTCGCAAGTCATCATTGGAGGCTTCATTCATCTAACAATGGCAAAGAAAAATTAAATATCATTTCGTGCATGCATGCAAAAAAAAAAAACCAAAAGTAAACAAAACAAAACACGAGAAACATAACAGAAGCTACATGCATTATTCTCAATATGTGTATGTATATGATGGAGATATACCACAACTCTACTAAATTGTGCACCAACGCAAGGTTCATGACGATTTGTGAAGTTGCTTGGCCACAAGCCATGAATGGTAAATATCCGTGGCAGAGGTAGGATGTTGCATCTCTTATTTCCATTACCATATTTGCAATATGCAAAAGGAGACTCCTGAACAAACTTAAAGTAGTCATACTGTCCAGCAGCATTGCAGCTCATGTTTCCCACAATGTTGAAGGAAAGAGCAATACTTAAAACCATCGCAACTATGGTCTCCAAGAATTTCATGTTTGATTTTAAGTATATTTCAACAATTTATGCTAATTAAGAAAGGGAGGGAAGGAGATATTAAGGAAGATCTCTATCGATGGAGAAGGGTGATCCATCCCAAGGATATATATGTAACCTAAACTCACAATCAGCATCAATGGGTCCAATTTAGACTAATTTAGACTCACATGGAATGTTACATAAAAGAAAGCAAGAAACAGAAACAACATAACATTCACATGTAGTGTTGTTGACAAGGTTGATGTTGAGGTTGGGGGACCGCAGATCTGAAGGATGGCAACAAACTTGAGAGATGAGAAAATCTGGCAATATAGAATTTCTTCGTGTGTCATGTACACGAGTTTGATACAACATTATGATCCAAACTTCTAATTTCTAACAACTAATAAAAAGCACTGATTTTTTAAGAAAGAAAATTCTGATATTTTTCTCACTGTACGTACAAGAGTTTTCATTTTTTCTATGTACATTGTAGTTGATTATCAAAAGAGATATAATTAAACTTGTAGTTGATTGTATATAACACAAACTGCATTAAGAAATCAAAACATAGATTATATATAACACAAACTGCAAATCAAGCATTACGATGATGATCACGATTAGTTCATCGCGTCACATAGCTGTTGAGAGTCTCACATTGAAAAGTTAAGGGATCAAGCCTGGGTTATAAGGAGTTGGGCAACTCCCCCCATTGTCAATTAGTTTTGGGGTGGAACCTCAACTTCCTTCACGTGCACATTTATTCATAGATTATATATTTCATCCTTATTAGATTTATATCAATATAGCTTAATTCACCCTTCTACCTATAGGCTATAGCATATACCATACACGTGATCGTGGATCACATTCTTTTGTCATCCTCCTCCTGGGACAATTCACTGGATTTGTATTCCCCTCACAATTTTCTGGTTTAGTTGCATTTTGATCAAAGCAAATTCTGACTTCCAGCAAATATTGTTTTGTTGCGTTCTGTTCTTTATGTTGAGAAAAATGGCTCAATTAAAAGATACAAAAGAAAATAAAGACCAGCGACCGGTCGCAAGTTATGGGCGACCGGTCGGTTTCCACAGATTTGAAGTCTGGAGCAAATAAACGATTCTGTGAAAAGCGACCGGTCGCTGCGTCTTGGCGACCGGTCGCTCCGCCTTGGCGACCGGTCGCTCCGTCTTGGCGACCGGTCGCTCCGCCTTGGCGACCGGTCGCCCCGACTATGTTGTTTCAGTTTTCTACGCGTTTTCAAGTCTTCCTTGGTGTGCTACCACTTTCTATCGTCTTGCAAGGATATTTCTGATCACTTCTGAGATAATAAGAGGTGGCAAGCAGGTGGAAAGCTGGGGAGAACACTTTGGCAAATTGATAACTTGCTTCAATGAGTGAATTCTCTCTTGGTTCAAGAGATTGATGGCAGCTAGCAACCATTGATTACTTGCTTTGTGAGCTGCCATAACAGGTGTCTAAAGTTGGATAACTGAAGCTTGAACGTGCAGAACTTAATGATACCTTATCTTGGAGTCCAAAGGCTTATATAAGAGGGAAGAGGAAGCAAGAGAACATTAAGTTGTTAAGTGCATAAGTTGGTGCAAAGTAGAGAGAGTTGAAAAGAAGCTGAAACTTGTAAGTTCAGAAAATACCAAGGGGAGAGCAAGAGAGTTCTCTAAGTGTGTCAAGGTGTTGAGCAGGGGTGAGAGAGAAACAGATTGTGAGGGTAGTGTTCTAAGGGGGTTTCCTTCTTTGTAAACCAAAGTTGTAACCTATCTTCATTAGTGAAAGTTCTCAAGGAGATCACCAAAGAGGAAGTAGGCAATTTGCTGAACCTCTATAAACACTTGTGTCATTTCTATTTTGGTTAAATTTCTGTGTGTGTGTAAGACTCATCCATCATTGAGTTTGTCACAAAGTTCATCAACAACAAGGTCCTAAGGGGAAGTGAGTTAGTATTAATTCACAACACTTTAATGATCTTGCACCAGAGAAGAGGTTTGCTCGAGTTTATAAATGATCGGATGGCTCCTTCAAGTTTAGTATAATCACGTGGGATGCCTCTGGTTTAATCGAGTGATTAGAAAATAGATCATGAGCTTTGTATTGGTTCCACAAATGCCAGGCATGGTTGAAGTATTTTTGTCTGCGAAAAAGGGTTGTCGAAGCACTTGCCGTGCATGCAGAATTCTCAATATATCATATACCTCATCTCTACTAAAGTTTACACCACTGCAAGTTCCGTGATGTCTCGACTAGTTGCTTGGCCACAAGCCATGGATGGTAAATATCGGGGACGTTCGTCCTTGCAATATCTATTTCTTATGCAATATACAAAAGGAGACTCGCTGCGCAAACACAAAGTAGTCATACTTTCCTACATTGTTGGAAAGTAGTCATACTTTCCTACATTGTTGGAAAGTAGTCATACTTTCCCACAATGTAGGAAAGAGAAATAGCTAAAACCATCATAACTATCATCTCCAAGAATTTTATGTTTGATTTGAAGTATATTTCAACAATTAATGCTAATTAAGAAAGGGAGGGAGATATTAAGGAAGATCTATCGATGAGAAGGGTGATCCACCCCAAAGGAATATATATATATACAGAGCTTTCTAGACACAAGAATTAAATGCAACCACCGGCTGCAAACGAACTCTTCCAGGGTTAATTGGTTGACAATTACGGGGTTAATGTTGGTTGGGACACTGGAGAGGTAGAAGGATAGCAGAAATCTATGTTCCTCTCTCTCTCTCTCTCTCTCTCTCTCTCTCTCTCTCTCGCTATTTTAGAACAAACATACACGTGGTTGGCAATGGAGTGCCTTTCGTACGGAGTAAACATATAACGTGTACATATTCTTACAAAGATAAAGTTGCCGTATATGACATGTTTCACATATGACGTGTTTCACATATGCTTACAGAAATAATGTGTTCTAGCTAGCTACGAATTAATGCATGTCCTATTGTCAGTGGCGTAGCTTGAATTTTACACTGGAGGGTTCCTTCATAAAATTTGTATTTTCTTCATAATTATCATGAATTTCATATTTTAAATTGATTAAATACTAATTTCATCTATACTATTAAACACTTAAAAATTAATAATTTATATTCCAACAGAAAAAAGAAATAAAAAAATAAAAAGTTCATAAAGCGCAATATTAAGGTACCCAACTCATACATAAAAAATATGAGGAAAATAAAAAATTCATAAAGCTTTAAACAAAAGAGGAAGAAAAAAAAAAGTTAAAACTTTAGGAGTTTTTAGCGCAAATGTCATAAATTAACCTAGAAGATTTGAGGGAGATGAGTAGAAGAGAGATCAAGAAATTTTATGGTTAATTTGTAGACCAAAAACACCTAATATATTATTTTATTTTAGGGTAAATATCCTAAACTAACATAATATATTATAATATTATATATCATATATAATATGCAAATAGAATAGATAAAAATGGAGTGGGGCCGAGGACCACACTGGTCCCATGCTGGCTCCACCCCTGCCTATAGTAGATGTTATGGATGCAAATTTCCTCATAGGTAGATTCGAAGAAGATCTTCACACCTCTTTAATTTGTTATTCCAAGATTCCCTGCAAAATAAGAACAATAAATCAAAGAACACCAGTGTGGTGTTGATCAAGAGCCCTCTAATGCCTAAGTCATAATATGGTCTCAAGGAGATGCATGTTTTTCTAAAAGGAAAAGAGATTTCTCTAGGGAGGGAAGGGGGTGGCGTGAGAGCCAGAGAGAGAAAGTGGCATGTAGCCTTGGGGAATTTTTCTAGGGTTTTGTAATTACCTCTTTGTGAAATAAGCTTGTCTTTATATAACTCTATCACCTTGTGCCTTCTTTGGAATAATTGTGGGAGAATAATCATTTTTAAGGGAATTATTCACTTCTATAAATAAGGAGATGGAGGAAATCGAGGAGATTTAGTGCAATAAGGATCCTTGACTTATGGAGATATTTCCATTTTAAATCACATTAATAGGCCAATTAAATGGGGATTTAATTGGCATAATCAATATGACTTAGGGAATATTCTACCTTCACCGGAGCGGTTGCCGAAATATTGGTTCTCACAAATGCCCCCAGTTTCTGTGTAAAATCCCACATCGACCAACGGAGAGGGGGTGATGTGCATTATATGTACATGCCCACCTCCATCTAGCGCGAGGCATTTTGGGAGCTCACTGGCTTCGAGTGATGGGAACTCCAAAGTTAAGCGAGTTGGGGCTAGAGTAATCCCAGGATGGGTGACCCACTGGGAAGTTGCTCGTGAGCTCCTAGAAACAAAACCGTGAGGGGAGAGGGGGGCCCAAAGCGGACAATATCGTGCTAGGGAGTCGGGTCGTGACAAATGGTATCAGAGCTGGACCCGACCAGGAAGTGTGCCAGCGGGGCACGCTGGGCCCCAAGGGGGTTGGATTGTAAGACCCGTGTCTTGGGGAAACAAGAACGGTGAACAATCTCACATCGCTCGGGGAGGGAAAGGTGAAGTGCTTTAAATGTGTGGGCACTTCTCTTCCTAGCACGAGGCCTTTTGGGAGCTCACTGGCTTCGGATTCTTAGGAACTCTGAAGTTAAGCGAGTTGGGGGCTAGAGCAATCCCAGGATAGGTGACCCACTGGGAAGTTGCTCGTGAGCTCCCAGAAACAAAACCGTGAGGGCAGAGAGGGGGGCCCAAAGCGGACAATATCGTGCTAGGGGAGTCGGATCGTAACATTCTACATGCCGCATGTAGGGTATTAAGGAGATGAAAAATACTTGTTGGCTTTTTAATTCCTAATTGTTGCTGGGCTCCTTCTGAAGGTAGGATCTTTTAATTATTTCTCGAGGTTGGACTCCTTGTCAAGAAAGACTTTCGGAATTCCTTCTTGGCTAAGAATTCCCAAGGGTTATAAAAAAAAACTCTAACTCTTTCCTTTCTCATCACACTTGCTATTTTATTTTCCTCTTCTTTCTGAACTGTGGCAAGGAGAAGAACTTGGAGGAGTTGATTTTTGCTCGTCGAGCAGAGAGATTGTCGTGTACACCCAAGTAAGCCGCTTTTTTTTATTTACATTTTGATTTAAATATTATGGTGAACTCTTTTAATTTTAGGGTTCGTTGAACAACACCCTTAAAATTATGGGTGTTCAAGATCTAATCAAATTCGCCCAAACCGACCAATCCAATCCAATCCAACTAAATTACAATTGGTTTTGATAATTTGACGGATTGGATTGGATTCATAATTTTCAAAACCAACATGATTGGATCGGATGACGGATTTGCTTATGAGAATCCAATTCAATCTAGTTAGTTTTATGCTTATTTTGCTCTTGTAGGTATTTGTAGTTCAAAAGGTTATGACTATCTAAGGTCATTTAATGGAGTTATGGTTAGTATATTATATAATCAAAATAATTTTCTCTAGTATTTCATTTATATTTTACATTTATATCTATTAATATGTTTGATTAGATTAAACCTAAGGATAAATGTTTAATATTTCATTATTGCCTTTTTTTTTTACTATCAAAACATCCAATCTAATCCAATCCAATATCAATTGGATCGGATCGGATTTAAACATCTAATATGATTGGATTGGATTGAAAAAAAATCACAATCCAATCTATATTATTGGATGGGATGCAGATTGACTAAATTGTATTGGTTTTGAACCGACATATATCCCTACTTAAAATAAAGACTTAAATGTCAAAATGGTCCATGTGTTTTACCTCATCGTTCAATTTAGTCCCCATGTTATCAATTTGGCCAATCTGGTCCTTGTGTTTGTATCTGTTAGCCAATATGATCTATTCCGTCCAAATTCCGTTAATAAAAAAAATTGTAATTAATTTAAAATATTCAAATTCAATCTAAAATTGTAATTTTAAGAAACAAAAAGTTCTCCTCCCCCAATTTCACACTCAGACTACAACAACCTTCAAACCCACAACCACCCTCACCACCTTGAACCTTGACAAAGACACCTTGCTTAAACCCAAGTCACTAGTTGCTGGTGTTGGCAAGATCCTATCTTAATTAGGAGATTTAATTCCTATTCTATTACAATTAATTGATCACGTAGCTACATACACATTTATTCATAGATTATATATCCCTATTAGATTTATATCAATATAGCTTAAATCACCCTTCAACCTATAGGCTATAGCATATAACATACAAGTGATCCTCGCTCACATTCTTTTGTCATCCTCCTCCTGGTACAATTCATTGGATTAATTGCTCTGTCATCAAAGCAAATTACGACTTCTAGCAAATATTGTTTGTTTGCCACCCCGTTCTTAAGTTTGCTTGCAAAGGAGAAGAGTTCTGTTCCCGCTTATAAATGATTTGGGGTAGTGTTTGTTTGGTTTTGTGCTCCACTTGGAACAAACACCAAGTTGCCTATGTATCCTTTCGAGGGATCAAGCCAACTTGTAGTTCATTAAGATGTATTTGGGAATTTCATTAAGTGAATGACCCACTAAAATAATGATATAATAATGGAAATATATGGTTTGAGTGATTTGGATATGGAAATTTGTGTGCAAATTTGGTTTAGAATAAACTAGATATTCTATTTTGATTTAATATTTGGGCAATTGCATCTAGATTGAATCTTTACACTACCTACGTATCCTTAATGGAATTAAACTGATGTAGTTCAGAATTAAAATGAGTGAATAACTCATTATATTTGGAAAAAAATGTTTTGGTTAGAAAAACCCAGGATTCAAATTTGATTGTAGTTCCATCTGGTTGGGATGCTTGGACTGCATATGTACCCTTGATGGGATCAAACCAACGTAGTTCCAATATTTAGAAATTAATAGGTAAGTGTGGCCCACTAATTTAGAATTTAGAAAATCAGTGAAATACCCATTCCTAGACATAAAACTATAAATATACCCTATACCATTCAATATATATAAACACACCCAAAAAAAACTCATGTTACCTTTTTTAGTTTAATTAGATAAATAAAATACCTTTATTACCCATTTAGTATTAAATTAGTTTTTTTGAAAAATTTTGGGCGCTCTCTCTCGTCTCTCTCCGTTCGCTCTTGTCTCTCTCCAGCGATCTTGGTGCTCCGGCCACAGCCAGCCGTGAGACCAGTCAGAAAAGGACCGGCCAGGGCCGACGATCAAGTCTGGGCTAAAGCCCAACCACATCAGCCACTCACGACTCCATTACGAGATCGGAAAGGTCTGTGGATTTTATGTTTTCCGACATCGTTTTCCGCGACTCAAGCGATTGTTTCCGTCAATCAAGGTATGAAACTTCATTTACTTTTCGTGCTCTAGGTGTTTATGTATGTGGTTAGGATAGATTTTGGAGTTTTGAAAATTAATCAATACACCCTAGATTTTGGTGTTTATGTATGTGCAATTGTAGATCCAATTCTTCTTGATTTTATATGTTTATTTTTGTTATTGCCGATTTGGAGGTAAGCTGTTGGATTTTCTGATTTCGTTCTAATTTGTATTTAGATATTCGTTTGAGTTTTAAATTGTGATTTTAGTTTCTTTTTGTTTATAATTTGGATTGATTTCATATTCAGTTTGGTTGTGGATTTGCTCTTGTGTTTTGGTTTGAGCTGTGGTTACAAATTTGTGATATTTGATTCGGTTATCATATTAATGGAGGTATGTTTTTTCAATTGAATTTGACTATATTCGTGTTTTTTTCTGTTTATGCACTACTGGTTTTTGAGTTTACTATAATTTGCTGTTAGGTAGCAGTGTTATTACCTTATATTTGAACTTTACGGACATGAATTAGAAATAGGATTTCATAGGAAATAAGCAGTATTATTATCCTATACTAGAACTTTACAGTGGTAGACATGCATTAGAAACCAGATTTTATAGGAAACTAGCAGTGTTATTACCCTATACCTGGAACTTCACAAGGAGCAGACATTTATTAGAAATAGGATTTCGGAGGAATCTAGCAGTGTTATTACCCTATACTAGAACTTTACAATGGTAGATATGCATTAGAAATAGGATTTCATAGGAAACAAGTAGTGTTATTACCCTGTACCTGGAAATTTACAAGTGGTAGACATGCATTCGAAATAGGATTTCATAGGAAACAAGCAGTGTTATTACCCTATACTGGAACTTTACAATCATTAATCAATATGACAGTAAACTAGCACTGTTAAGAATGGGTATATGACTAAATATCTCTTTCTTTTTTGAGTTACTGAAAATAGATTATTTTATAGTCCTATGCAATCAGTTCAGTAATGAAAATCCAATATAGTTTCAAGATTTTGTCCAAGATTCGAATCTAAAATACTGTTATTACCTTATACTAAAACTTTACAGTGGTAGATATGCATTAGAAATAGGATTTCATTGGAAACTAGGAGTGTTATTACCATAGACTGAAACTTTACAGTAGTCGACATGCATTAGAAATAGGATTCCATAGGAAACAAGCAGTGTTATTACCGTATCCTGGAACTTTACAGCCATTAATCAACATGACAGTAAACTAGTAGTGTTAAGAATCTCTATAACTAAATATCTCTTTCTGTATCGAGTTGCTGAAAACCGACTATTTTATAGTCCTATGCAGTCAATCCAATAGTGAAAATCTAATATAGTTTCAAGATTTTATCTTGGAGTCGAATCTAAAATACTATTATTACCCTACACTTGGAACTTTACAGCAATTAATCAACATTACAGTAAAGGTTTGGCTTTTAAATGTCTTACTTTTGAAGCCTTTTCTTGTTGAAATTATTCTCTGGAATTTTGTCTTTGTTTTGTAGGTGGAGGTTAGTGTGTGGTGTTGGTTTTTGAAAGTAGATCAAGCTTCATGGTGGTTATGGAGTTTCGGTTTGCATAAATGATGAAGACGATGAAATAATCAGACGTTTTGCAGAGATTGTTTAATGAAGATGCATGCTTGTAGTTACGTTTTGCAGAGACTGTTATTACCCTAGAATGGAACTTTATATCAATTTATCAACATTACAGTAAGTTCGGTGTTGTAAATGTCTTACCTTTGAAGTGTTTTCGTGTTGAAATCGTCTCTGAACTTTTCTCTTGGTTTTGTAGGCGGAGGTCACTGTGTCGTATTTGTTCTTCGTGCTTGGTGGTGGTTATGGAGTTTCTGTCTGATTGAAGATGAGGACGCTTTGATGAAGGTGAACGAAGCGACGTTTTGCAGAGAAGTTAATAAAAGCACGTGTTGGAAGTTGAGTTACCCTTTTTTTTTTGGACAAAAGTTACAGTTTTCTAGATGGTTAAAATGTTTGGGCTTGTTTATAAATTTGGGTTGGGTTGGTTTTGGGTGTTTTTTGAGTTTTTTTCTGTTGGGCTTATTAGTGGCAGCCCTGTTATATATAGGAACTTCAATACCAATTTGTTATATAATAAATGTATTTTGGGTGTGTTTCTAAAGTGCATTCTATGTGGGATTTTTTTTTATAAATTCATCTCCCATTTTGGGTATATTAGTGAAGCTCCCTTTATAATTTATGTCTTTGAGACATTTGAGAGGGTTTAGAGCCCTTGAAAGGATTTTAAAATGAATTTGAAATTTGTTTGGAGATTTTGAGATGAATTTGATCTCATTGAAATTTGAAGATCTTGAAATTTGTATGGATAGATGACTGATGAGAAAAATTGAATAGTTTTGTACCAGGTTTTTATTGTCAATGTCCAAGAAAAATTAAAGGGCATTTTCATGGACCCACTAATTTATGACAATTGGCATTTGGATTTGGAATTGACCCATTACATAGTAGGCATTTGAGCTTCTAAATTGACCCATTACTCCTCCATCCAGTGGGGGACCTACCGAGGCTCAAAGAGGTGCAGCTGCACCTCCCCTCGCCGGAAAATGCCTTGGAGGGCAAAGTTTGCTCCTATAGTCTGCATTGAAGCCGCCCACCAACTGCTCGTGGAAATGCCTCAGTGTAGCTTCTATTTTGCATTGTTGTCGCAGCAATTTTTTTTTTTTTTTTTACTTCTGGCCAAAACGACGTCATTTTGAACGAGGGGTTAAAAAAAAAAATTAGGAAACCTTATGCAATAGCCTTATCTCCAAGGAAAGTAACAAGTGTATACAAGGACTCCCTCTTAGAAGATATCAATCGTTACAACAATATAAATTATGATACTTCATACACAGCCCCAATCCTTAAAACTTGAAGAGCTGCTCTTCAATTGCTTGCTGCTGCAAACCCAATCCCACTTGAAGAGGCTCTCACGACTCTTGCTGTTTTTTTTTCTTTGTATTTCTTTCATCAATGGTAACAATTGTAGCTTGATTGTAATCTTAATTTTTTTTTTCCCAATGAATAGATAATAATATTGATTAATTATAAGGGCATTTGATTGTCTAAATTTTTTTATGAGCTGTCTTTTACATATTGCACCTGCCCTAAACCTTAAAAAATTCATGGATCCACTACTGCATCCCTCCTCAGAGCCGGCCCTTGGCCAGGGCAACTAGGGCCACTGCCCGGGGCCCAAAATTGAAGGGGCCCAAAAAAAAATTTATATATAGCTTATATATATGTATATGCAAAAAAAACAAAATTAATTTCTTATAAAAAGCTGAAACTTCTTATAGAAAAACTAAAAATAATGGGTATATTATATACTAATACTAAATGGTTGTCAGCTTTCGAACTAAACAAGAAAAAGGCATGGAGTAGAATTTTCAATTATTTCTCAACAGGCTCAAGAAAGGCAGGCGTGATGATGGGTTTTTGTTCCATATGGGTATTTGTCTGTGGTTTATTCTTTGTAAGAAGAAGCGTGCTGAACATTCTTTTCCAAAAGAGAGAGAAGAACTTTCACGGTTTCACCCAAAAAAAGACAGAGAGAAGAACGATATTGAGAATAAGAATAACTAAACCAAACATAGCAGAGAGCAAGCTCTTGAAAGCAACTTGATTAATTAGTTCTACTGGTTCTTGCTTGCTTGGTAAAACTGCAACAGGATGCATCGGCAGCAATCAGGTTTTATTGTTCTTTATTCATTTCATTAGTTCTACTTTTATTGCTATTTTAATTTGCTATTGCTTTGCTTGTGTTTATGATACAAATTTAAACATGTTTAAGAAACAACTTTCTGGAAACCTCAAGAGACAAAGAAAGAAAAAAGAATTAGAGATTGCTCAAAGCCTAAGAGGAACTTTGAATAAATATTTTCTTAAAAAAACTGATAGTAGTTCACTTGAAAACTTAGCTGAAGATTTACCACCACCAAATGAAAGTCAAAATGACGTAGATGAAATTGAAAATGATGACATAGCAGAAAATGAGAATGAAGAAGCAGAAAATGCAAATGATTTGAATATTTATGATCCAAGAGTTTGGGATAATCTTGATGCAAAAATGAGAGATTTACTTTTAGAAAATGGTCCTGAAGAGAAACTAATTTGAAATTCCCTTTGGATGAACACTCTAGACATTTTTCCTATCATTTTTATACTAGAACATTAACAAATGGGGAGACTCATGATAGAAGATGGCTAGTGTACTCAAAAGAGTTGGATAAGGTGTTCTGTTTTTGTTGTAAGTTGTTTAAAACAATGCAAGCTAGAAGTCAATTAGCAAGTGAAGGATCCAGAGATTGGAAACATCTTGGTGACAAGCTTAAACAACATGAAAACAGTATTGAACACTTCACTAACTTAAGGTCTTGTGTTGAATTGCAAATTAGATTGAAAACAAGTCAAACAATTGATAAAGAATTGCAAGAGCTAATCAAGAAAGATACACTACACTGGAAAAATGTTATTGTTAGAATCATTGCTGTGGTGAAATGTCTTGCTACACATAATTTGGCATTTCGTGGAACAAATGAAAAAGTTTATGACAATGGCAATGGTAACTTTTTAGGCATACTTGAAATGATTGCTGAGTTTGATCCAGTCATGCAACATCATTTTCGTCTCATTCAAGATAAGAAAATTCATTATCATTATCTTAGTCATAAAATTCAAAATGAGTTGATAGCAATTTTAGCATCAAATGTTAAAGTTGCAATCATAAAAAAAATTAAAGAGGCAAAATATTTTTCAGTGATTCTTGATTGTACCCCTGATGCAAGTCACAAAGAACAAATGACTTTAATATTAAGGTGTGTAGATGTTTCATGTACCCCTATAAATATAGAAGAGTACTTTTTAGAGTTTCTAATTGTGGAGGTTACATCTGGATTGGGAATTTTTAATGAATTACAAGCTGTAATAAAGTCCCTTGAACTTAATATTGATGATGTGAGGGGGCAAGGTTATGATAATGGATCAAATATGAAAGGAAAGAACCTAGGTGTACAAAAAAGATTACTTGACATAAATCCTAGAGCATTCTACATGCCATGTGGTTCTCATTGTCTTAACTTAATACTTTGTGATATGGCCAAGTCATGTGTTAAAGCAAAATCTTTTTTTGGAGCATGTCAGTGCATATATACGGTATTCTCTAATTCAACAAAACGATGGAATGTGTTACTTGATTATATAGATGGTTTAACTTTGAAATCATTGTCAACTACACGTTGGGAAAGTCACATTGATAGTGTCAAAGCAATAAAATCACAAGCTGCCCAAATCAGAGATGCTTTATTTAAATTAGCAGAAATTAGTGAAGATGCTAAATTGAGTAGGGATGCTCAAAGTTTAGCATCGGGAGAGCTTTCAAGTTTTGACTTCATATTAAGCTTGGTTATTTGGCATGACATATTGCACAAGATTAACTTAGTTAGTAAAAAATTACAATCTGAAGACATGCGTCTTGATGTTGCTGTAAAACAATTAGAATGACTTGTTGCATTTTTTGAAAACTATAGGATAAATGGGTTTATTTCTGCCATGATTGATGCTAAAGAAATTGCATTTGATATGGGAATTGAGCCTGTATTTCCAAAAAAACGTCAAATGTGTAGAAAGAGGCATTTTGATGAGATTTCCAATAATGAAAGGGAAGAACAATCAGCTGAAGAATCTTTTAGAGTTAATTATTTTCTTGTCATAGTAGACATTGCTCTTGGTGAATTGAAGAGTAGGTTTGAACAATTGCATTGCTTTGAATCTATTTTTGGGTTCTTATTTGATGCTGCAAAGTTGACTTCATTGGATGATAATCAATTGAAAGTTTCTTGTGTGAATCTTGAAAATGCTTTGAAAAATGGTGATGTTTCAGATGTTGATGCATGTAATTTACTGCAGAATTACAGGTGTTGCAAGTGATGTTACCAAGAGAAGCATATGAAACAGATAAACCATGGACCTCCATTAAAATTCTAGAATTTGTAAAGAGTGGATATGTTTCCAAATGCAATGGTTGCTTATAGGATATTATTAACTATACCTGTCACAAGTGGCATCTCCTGAAAGAAGTTTTTCCAAATTAAAATTATTAAAATCTTACTTGCGAACCACCATGGCTCAAGATAGGTTGAATGGACTAGCAATATTGTGCATTGAAAGGGATATGTTAGAAAATATTAAATATAATAATATAATTGATGATTTTGCTTCTAAAACTGCAATAAGAAGACATTTTAAATGATATTTTGTTATTTTGTAGGTGCATATGGTGGTAATTTGCTATGATGTGGAAGATATTGCAGCATGTAGACATTGAAAGTTAATTTGTTGTTGAATGTACAATTGTTCTTCATTGCCTTTTGTAAACTCTTCTAATTTTAATAAAATTAATTATTTGATAAAAATAAAATATATAATTATTAATTTATGTATAAAGGGCACACTCCTGGACTTTTGCCCAGGGCCTTCAATCACCCAGGGCCGGCCCTGTCCCTCCTATTGCAACTAGCATCTCCTCATCTCTTCCTTTCTCTATCGTCTTCAGGTCCTCAGTAATGTCGAAAAGGCTGGGCTTTTAACCAATGCAGAGGAGCTTGGGCTAACCCTCTCGTCGATTGAGAAATTGGGTTGCTCAGCCTTCTCGAGAATGCAGGCTTCTCCCCCACTGTCTTAACCTTGGCAGCGCTGCCTCTTCTGGTGGCAGCGGTGGCAGTCATCGTGTTGATACCAGATGACTCGGCAGCGCTCGTGGCGGTGCAGGCTGTGGTGGCTGGAGCTCGTACACTTGGGGATGGCGCTGCTGGCTTGTTAGTTGGGTAAATTGTCTTGCATGGCTTGCAAGAAACCGATTGAGTTTTCCACAAAAAAAAAAATTTGAAATTTAAAATAGAAGAAGAACATCTTTTGCAAGAAGCTGATTGAGTTACCCCATTTAACTCTCAAGCTAGTGGCTTCATATGCAGTTAAAATCAATTTATCAGTGGAGTGGCGGTGGGGCAACGCCCGTGCCAGGAGGTGCTGGGTTTGGTTTTGTTTTTTTTTTTTTGGTTAATTTTATTGGAATGGTATAATTGGATTTTTAGCTTGTTAAAACTAAACTAAATTTATGGTAGTTGGCATGTCATGTTATAGGTCATTAGATTATTACGACTAAGATGACGTAAAATGCGGGAAAATGCATAGATTCTAAATGTAGAGGCCCGAGATCCGTTCAACACCTCTTTCTTCTTTTTACTAACTAAAAATGCCCTGAAATTTTCAATTTTTATTTTTATTTTGGTTTCATGTGTTCAATCATTGCTTATATAATAAAATTTAGCCATTCAAAAAGTGAAATTATAAGGTTTTTTTTTTTGGAATTCTATATAGACACATAGAAAATGAATATTTTTAGTTTTTCCTATAAGGAGTCTTACGTATATAAGGTCTTCCCTTTGGTATAGCCCCCGGTTTCCAAAATCTCAAGATCAGCCTTGGTGCAAGAATGTATGGAAGTTAAAGTGGAACTGAATGTAAGTTAACTTATGGTACGCGTTGAAGGACATGTGTTAAACAAAGACATATGGAGATACCAATTTTGGGGAGAACAGATTATCAAAACCATAATTTTGCTTCTTTCCATTGTATATTTTCTATGTTCCTCTTCACTGACTAATTAAGGTAACTATATATATATATATCTCTCTTGTTTTGTTTGTTTTTCTTTATAATGTTTAATATGGTTTGGTATTTTCTTTTCCGAAGAACAAATTTCACCACTCTTACTCTTATACTTTAATCCCTTTTAATATTTGTTTTTGTTTATTCTGTGGATTATGTTGGCGAGTCCTTACTTAGATAGGATTTTGGTTCCTTATTTCATTAGAATTTTGGTTACTTACCAATTATTATTTAGTCCTATTGTAATAGAGATTTACTTCCTATTGTAATTTAGATATATTTCCTATTTTATTTAGGGTTAACACATCTTTGTACTTGTATAAATACCTCCATATTGGAAAAGAATAATAATATGAGCATATACGAGCATATCTGAATATATTCTACCCGCTTTATTTGACATGGTATTAAGAGCCTAATTCCGATCCCTGTGATAACCTCTGCCAAATTGAGAGTCGTTGGCACTCCTTATTCCTAACCCATCATTGGTCTTCATCTTGTATAGTCACCATCTTTTGTTCAGCCTCTCATATGTGTTTTCACCGCACCTAGCCTTCACATGCTTCTTTGTTACCGTTCCAAATTTTTTATTTTTTCATCTTTGTATGCCAGATGGTCTTTCTTGATGCCTCAGCTTCTCTATCTTTGAAACTTCATAACAAGTCTCTTTACCCCGTGAGCCTCGTCACCGCTCACCGAGCCGTTGCTTTCCTCCGTTAGCCTCGTCACCGCTCACCGAGCTGTTGCTTTCCTCCGCGAACCTTGTCACCGTTTGCTGAGCCTTTCCTTTGACTGTTTTGCCGCTCCCTTATATAATATTGCTTCCCTTTGATGGGCACTCTATCTATTCCTATTCCAGACATGAAGGGTTTCTTTTTCCCGGTGTCCTTTGCTATAATTCCCTTTTGAGCACCTTATCTATGTCTTTGTCTCTATTCGTGATATGCTGGGTTTCCTCCCTTACTATTCTCCTTTTATGAAGTTTTTTCTTCATGGGACAACCGTATGCTACCACCTCCCCCTCTTGCATTTGTTTCTCCCACGAGACTGGCATGTTTGAGTCTCTTTACTATTATTTCAATTTCTCTTCTTCCAAATCTCGACCCTTTACCAGTGTCGGATTTGAGGGGGAGTGTTGCAACTTTATTTGGGTGTTACTTTCTCCAAATCTCGACTCTCATACATCGTCGGATTTGAGGGGGAGTGACACCGCTGCTCATCTATTCCGCTGCGATTTAACCACCTATCTGTCATGGTTGATTCTGCTACATCTCAGTGTTAGTCAGTGCATGTTTCTCAAGTACCATTGATCATATGGCTCCATCGACCCCTTCTCTTCAGGGGGAGAATGGGAGTGAAGAGAAGTTGTCTCTACTTTTGTTGGTGCCAATGCCTTATATTGCTGTTGATGATGCCTGTTATGTCTCTGCCTTGTTGCTCCTGCCTGTTATGGTGCCAGTATTGTTGCTCATGCCTTTACTGGTGTGTTTGCCTTGCCTTCCCTATTTTTTAGGGTTTGGTTTTCTCGTCGTATCTTCTGTCGTGCTCACATGGCTTCTGTGTTCTGCCTTATCCCGCTGCCGTGCTCACATGGTTTCTGGGTTTCTGTTTCTGCATTATCTTCTGCCGTGCTCACAGGGCTTCTGTGTTCTGCCTTATCTATTGTTGTGCTCACAAGGCTTCTGTGTTCTGCCTTATCTCTCCCGTGCTGCTCAGCAAGTTTCTGTGTTATGCTATGTGCCCTATTTTTTAGGGTTTGCTCTTGTGTTTCCGCTACGAACTTTGCTTTAGTTTGTTATTTGTTTCACTCGTGGTTGACGAAAAGACCTTTTCTACAATTGGTGCTTCTCAAGTATGGTGTTCTGTGACTCGCTTGTCCAGTTGGGCGTGCGAAATATCTTTGCCTAACTTGAGAGGGAGTGTTGGCGAGTCCTTACTTAGATAGGATTTTGGTTCCTTATTTCATTAGAATTTTGGTTACTTACCAATTATTATTTAGTCCTATTGTAATAGAGATTTACTTCCTATTGTAATTTAGATATATTTCCTATTACAATCAACTCTCCAATTGCTTGCACAACAATCAATCCATTTGTATCTTTTTGAAGCGATTAGTCCCTCATGAGGACCTAACGCCAATGAGACCAAACCGGTGTTCTCAATGCTTACTTTTTGCGAGTATGATGGTGATGGTGATGGTGATGGTGAGCATATATATAGGTTTGTTTTTGTTGAAAAAATGGCTCACCTAAAGGATACAAGGTTGTTTTGGCGCTGAAAGGAGGATTTTGAGACTGCCTGAAAGCGACCGGTCGCAAGGCATTCGCGACCTGTCGTTTAGAAGCAGTTTGAAGCCTGGAGCAAAATCGACGAGCGACCGGTCGCCAGTTCTTAGCGACTGGTCGTTTAGAAGCAGATTCAAGTCTGGAGGGGAAAACTTCTGGCGACCGGTCGTCCCAGTCGTGCCTGTGACGTTTTCTTACGTGTTTTCAACTGTGTTTTCGAGGGCTATCGCTTTCCACAAGATTTCAGAGGCTTAGTGGGTCACTTCTGAGGTAAAAGAGGGTTGACTACCTGCTGGATAGTTGGGAGAGCACTCA
The DNA here is from genome assembly GCA_018703695.1 of Prunus fruticosa. Classification (NCBI taxonomy): domain Eukaryota; kingdom Viridiplantae; phylum Streptophyta; class Magnoliopsida; order Rosales; family Rosaceae; genus Prunus; species Prunus fruticosa. The sequence continues at coordinate 40,459,326 of CM031924.1, read as the reverse complement.
TGGCTAATTGGTTATCTTATTTTGAATAATCTCCTCTCCATTTTCTGGTTTAATGGAGGTGGCTGAGTGGGATTGTATTACCTACCTGATCTGACCCTTAATCTAAGTGGTGACTAAAAGGAAAGAACGTGGAGGACAATCAGATATCCTATCTCTTGTCCATTGGCTTGTGTAGGTAATGGGATGAAGTAAGAAAACAAGTTGAATATATGTAAGTGGTAGAAGCTGGAAACAAGTGAGTTTTCTGGTGAGAGTTTCAGAAAAGCCAAGGGGAGAGCAAGAGAGTTCTCTAAGTGTATCAAGGTGTTGAGCAAGGGTGTGAGAGAAACAGATTGTGAGGGTAGTGTTCTAAGGGGGGTTTCCTTTGTAAACCAAAGTTGTAACCTATCTTCATTAGTGAAATTTCTCAAGGTGATCACCAAAGAGGATGTAGGCAAGTTGCTGAACCTCTATAAACACTTGTGTCATTTGTGCTTGGTTAATTTCTGTGTGTGTGTGTAAGACTCATCCTTCATTGAGTTCTTTGTCCAAAGTCCATCAACAACAAGATCTTTAAGGGCAGTGAGTTAGTATTAATTCACAACAGTTTTGTCTAGGGTGGAGGACATAAATGTTCCACTTTCTAAGAGTGAAGAAGAACTTAGTGTTGTAGGCCATTGTCATGGGATCATTTGTGTAGCCACCTTCGCCGATTATGGTAAGGTGTTTTTGTGGAATCCGGCAATTCAGGAATTCAAGCTTCTTCCCTCGCAAAAATACCTTCCGGATATGATGTCCCTACTTGAGCAGGGAATCCCATACACACCAAACTCGAGTCGGCTCATAAGTGGCATGGGATTTGGCTATGATCCTATATCTAAAGCTTACAAAGCTGTTAACATTATGTTTTCTTGGTCGCAAACGCATGCTCATACAAATTATTCTGTGGTTATTTATCCTCTGAGAGCAGAAGTGTACACGTTGGGAACTAGTGAAGATTCTTCTTGTTGGAGAGAGATCAAGGCTTATTCTTTTGAAACAGAAACTACTTTCCTTTGGCCTGAAAGTTTCCAGATATACTTGAAGGGGGTGTGTTATTGGTTGGGAATTGAGCAACAAAAGGAATTCATGGATGACGAGGAAACTCTACATGATCAAAACGAGATTAGGCAAGTGATTGTTTCGTTTGATATGAGTGGTGAGGTGTTTGATGAGCTAGTGTTACCAGATGAGCTGCTAGAAGCCAACAATTGTTATATTTTCCCAGGGCTTTACATGTACCTTATGGTGTGGAATGAATCTTCCATTTCTCTTTGTGGCTTGCGTAATAATAGTAATGGCATTAGATGCTTTGGAATGTGGCTGATGCTGATGGAGGATGGTTTTGGTGATTGTGTTTGGACAAAATATGTGGATTTTGAGCTCACGGTGAACCTGAGCCCCATGTTAATGGGGCTCAAGGCCTGCTCGTGGGCATTGGCCTTCTCGAAAAGCGATCATCTTCTTGTGGTTGAGTTCAGTGGATGTACAGTCTGCTATAACATCCGTACCAAAAACCGAATGTCTCTTCCTACAATTCAAACTGCTACAGGCTATTATGATCCACTTGAAAATCCAATTTGTGGTAGAGAATATAATGGACCTGTTGTTTATGCGAATAGTATAGTTTCTGTTTTGGGAGGGAGGCAACAAGCTTGATAGCTGAGAAAATAAGGCAATATAATTTCCTGCTGTGTCATGAACAAGTGTGACATTTTTTCAATCAGGATATTGAAATTATTATATTTTGCAATTTAATGCAAAGATATCCCATCCCATATACAGACAGACAGGGGATGTGAGGTTTTATTTACATGTATGTATGTATTTATGTATGTATGTTAACTTATAGGTTGCTAGGGCGATGGAGGAGGGCATGGGCAGTCATAGGTGCACAAGCAAACTTTGTGAGGAGGCTCTGAAGTTACGCAGGATCCATAGCTTCTGGCATAGCGCGAGCATTCTTGCTTGCAAGCTTGGACACTGGTGCAGTCCCACGAGGTTATGCACCGAAGAGGCTCGCCTTCGTCTGATTCTTCTTCTTCACCTGCCACCACGCCCACCACTCCACTAGCTTCAACTACAAAACAACACACAACGCAGCAAAAACCCAACACAAATCAATCACCATCATAGTCTATGAGAACTAACTAATTAATATATAAACGGGAGGAAAGTATTATAAGTATATATGGACCTCCTCCTGCTGCTGCTAGGCGGACTAGGAGGAGGAGGAAGAAGCAAGCCGTGGTGGTGGCAGTATGAATATGAAGAAGCTTTGCCATTTATTTCCTTCACAAAAATATATAGGTGGCTTCTTATTCTAATTCTAATTCTGACTCTAAGCATATTTATGGAGTGCACTGCCTTGCATGAGCAAGCAGTTGAGTCGTATCAACCTCAATTAGCTTCTATATGTGCCATATGCTGCTGCTGCTGCATTCCTTACTTGATTCCAAACCAATACATATCCAATTTTAGATATATATATATATATATATACATTTTTTGAAAATTTACTTGGTAAATTTAAAAATGGAAAAGATTGTGAAGGTTTGATTGTGCCAAGAGGGATGGACAGTACAATTAACTGGGAATTGTTTCATGTATATTACATGATTTTCCCAAATACCAGGACAAAAAACTGCAGTCACCACAAGACTCACATGAGCAGATAAAAAGGAGTTTATTTATTGCCCTTTTTTCTTTGTTATTTCATTTAAGACTTGTTTATATAGTGCCTAATCCTCTTTTATTTTTCTTTTTATTTAATTTTTTTTCTTAAATGATCTGAATTTTATATTAACTGTAAGTTTAAAAGGACACTAGTATCCTGCCACAATTTAAGAAAATTAATCTCTATTTCTGAGCTTTCTGAAAAAGTTGCGTGTATTGGTTGAATAAAAATGTACAGTCAACAAGTAATTATATATTAAATAATGCAAAAACCATATGAAAGGGGATATAGATCTTATTGCATTTAGTGTATCTTAAACACTTGACGTACATACTTAAATTTTATCATGTCTAGCAAGCAAACCATAGCCGCACCAGCAAAAATCTTATGTCCAGCAAGCAAATGCAACCTACTCTCGATTGTGCTTCATGCTTCCAAGCTCTGAATTAACCAATGCTTTCACCAGCGCATAATCTGAAGCCTGGAGGGCAAAAAAAAAATTAAAACAGATGTTGAAGCATCAGGGCAGAGCTCATAATCAAGCTTCAATCATAAAGAAACAAAAGAAAAAAAAAACCTTACAGCGTTCAGATTCTAAGTACCAGATTGCCACTAGTAAGGTGGAGATAACTCCTTGACATCAATCCAGGAGGGCCTCTTTGCATTGTAGTAGAAATGCGCTATCATTGGAACCAATTCTTCTGCTGTTCGAATCTCTACAAGAACAAAACAAACTTAATATCATGGCAACATAGGAACAACTTGCAAAAGTATATGATCCATGCCTTGGTTCTAGCTAATAAAAGCACTGATTTTTTAAGGAAAATAAATTCTCACCTTTCTCTCTGTACAAGATCCTGTTTCCTCGTAGAAACAAAATCTGAGGACATTCTCTAACTTTGAGAGCATAAGCCAAATCTCTCTCAATATTAATGTCTATCTTAACCGACTGTTGAATACAAAAACAGAAATTGGAGGTAAAGTTACAATCTTTAACAGCAATCATCCATAAATCATTGCAAAAAAATGAAAATGACGAGTTTGATAACACACGCATACCCGAGGAGGCAAGCGATCTTTGGCATCCCAATAGACCTTGACTGCCTTTTCGAGCTCTTTCAAAGCCTTCCAGTTATCGCTTGCTCTGTTGTACCTCTCAAAAACAAGAACCAGAAGCGGACTTGGATGAAATGCAAAGCTTTCCCATTCCAAGCAATTAATCTCCTTCACCCAATTATCTTCAACCTCACCTTCCCAATCAAGCTCAACCCCATTGTCACCCACCACGTTCCTTATCGGGTGATTCTCAAAGTACTCCGAAGCCCTAATCCCCCACCCCACGTCAGCATCCAAAGGCCAGTCCCTACTCTCCTCTTCAACCACCATGCTCTTCTCTCTTCCAAAACCCTCATCTTCTTCATCGTCGTCAACTTTCCTCTTCATCACTTCTTCTTTCTTCTCAACAATTTCTGGGTTCTGCTCTCTGATCGATGCAAATGTTCGATCAAGTGACTCCCGCACGTAATCTTCCACCGCGGCCGCCTCGCTTCTACGCCCACGCCGAGGCTTCCTCGGAATCGTCGTCGGGAACGTCTCGCCTTGTTCTTCATCTTCGTCTTCAGAAGTTTCAATTTTTCGGCGGCGAGGTTTCGGTTTCGCGTTGGAGCGAGGTTTAGGATCGGGCTCCGAATCGGATTTTTTCGAGATAGCCAAGCAAGGAAGAGAGTTTAGAGCGCGGGTACGGTGCACAGAGGCGCTCGGCAGTATGGGCGGGAGGCAAGTTTGAAAGCTCAGCATTTTTTGGTGCTTTTTTTCAGTGGTGAATCAGTCTCTGCACCCCAAGTGTTTGTGAAAATGCCACACCTAATTCAGCCGTGAATAAAAAACCACGTTTTCCTATTCCGTTTTTGTTTTTCCTCCCTCGTTTTTCTCTTCTTCCCTCTTCTCCTGTCAAGTCTTGATGACGCCTCAGATGTTAAAGTAGTTACATGAAAACGGCCGTGTTTTGTGAAACAATTTCAAGTACTTGCAATTTGGTTTGCTTGCACCACATGAGCAGATGGACCCACATCTTTGTTAAATAAAGTTGTGAGTCTCATTTATGCCAACGTCAGCTTTTTAAACATATTATTTGACGATTCGACCGCGGGGGATCACTTTGAATTCTAAGGAGCAATGTAAGATTTAATCATATTTTCAAAAGTCACTAGAGCAATTAAGCTTCTTATAATTTACAATCTTCAATAAATTTCATTTAAATTCATAACCCAACAAATAAAGTTAGATATACAAATCGAAACTCAATGCGTACAATTCGAGTTCAAGCATTATATGAAAAATATTACCGACAGTCATACATGGCCACATATGAGTTCTCTTCTATTGATGAGGCGGCCACACGTGACTGAAAACTTGATTTTAGCGTTGATGAGTAAGTAAATGATTAATTTGCTTCCGATTGACATCTCACTTGATAATGATAATGTAACTTAAGTGTGATTAGATGTAAATGTTATTTAGGTGTGGCATCTCTATTATTGGTTAAGGTCAATTTCAATATTTACAGATGTTCTAAATATGATGTTATAGCAAAATAATCAAAGAGTAATTGCTCAGAAAATTTCCCATATTTCTATTTTAAATTGAAAAGCAATTTTATCAAACATTCATAATGGATGCCTACCTACAAGCCCTGCGAGCACGTACATACATTCATACATTTTTGCCCGCTACAAAAAAAAAAAAAAAAAGAAAAAAAAAAAGTAATTTCCATATTTGAAAGCCAAAATGCCGAATGGATTTTTGCCCCTTTTTAGCTCCCATCTGCCTCACAACTGTAAAACGCGAGCGAGCTGAGTTGGGTTGACAATGCCAGCTAAGTGGGCCCCATCCGTCTTCAGCAAATCAGCAACTTCCACGTATCTCTCCAAGTTCTCAAAATGCGGCTCGGCTCCCAATCTCGGCTCGGCTTCCTCACCCGGAGACGCGGGGGCCGGCTCGGCTTTGGATGTGTCCCACGGCTGCCCTAGGAGCGTGCCCTTGGTGAGAAACTCGTGCGCCAAATAGCCGGCTAGAATCTGGCCGGAAGAATCCGGCTCAGGTGACCTGTTGGAGCCGGCTTGAGGCGGTGGGGCCAGCTTGAGCATCTTTGTTGTTGTTGTTGACTGGTGGAGCGCGTCAAAGCCACTCTCCTTCTCTTTGCGCTTGTTGTTATTTGACGCATTGGTCGTCGAAATCCGACGAGGTGGCAAACGCATCGTTTTGGTGTTCATGATGGCTATCTGGGTGCATGCCACGTGTGCAGCCGCAGTTCATGAAACCCACCACAAATCCAACCCAGAAGGAAATTTTTTATAAAAAAAAAGGATAAATCTGATCAAACTTGTTTGGTACGTAGAAAAAAAAAACAAAACAAAACGTCCAAATCGAGGGGTAAAACGGTAAATTAATAGTAAAAAAAATAGTAACTGACTGTAGGATGAAAAATCCTAAAAACAAAAGCAGATTCAGGAAAAATCAGGACCCACCCAAAAAAATAAAAAATGAAAAGAGAAAGGGCGGGCAAAGGTTTGGGTGGGAGAGAAGAGACCGTACGGACAATTAACCGGAATCTGGAGAAAGATTGTTGCAAAGAAAGAGACAAGAGAGAAAAAAAGAGAGAGAGAGAGGGGGAAGGAGAGAGAGGGAGAGAGAGAGAAGAGGAAAGAAAAATATGGGGTAGAGGAATGGGAGGAGGGGTTGAGTTCTCTGTATTTATAGATGTGGAATTGAACGATTGCCCCTTGCTTTCTCACGAAACTACGAGAGTACCCTGATAGATAGAATGACAAATATACCCCTAGGTTCTTCGGAGGTTAGGGGTTGTCTAGTCCAAAACTAATTAGATTCCTGTTTAGCCACAATTAATGTTAGTTTGCGTGCCGCACCAAAGTTTGTTAATTCTGGCAAAAATTCACTTCATCCTTGATAATTCGGATGTAATAATATAATAGGATGAACTCTCTAAAATTTAACATTAAACTCATATTTTTTGTCACCATTTATATTGGGCTAGATTCCACCCTAACCTAAGGGTGGGTCCGCACTCCAATCCTAGTCAGTTTGGTGTAATAATAGGTTTCCATTAGTAATTAAGAACATTTATCATAGTTATGGTCCAAATGGGATATTAGCATAAATAACGCAAATCTTGAATGGAATGGATTACTAAAAAAAGAATAAACTTATTTTGTCAACGAGGGTTGGTTGAGTTGGTAAGAATCTTTTCTCTTTGCTATCAATGTCTAAGTTCAAGTTTTGTGCCTGACAATTCCTCTTAATGGGTAATCTATAAAAATCAAAAAAGAATAGACTTATTTCGAGATTAAAAACATATTTAATTTGAATTATATGAAGATTTTCTTTTAGTTTTAAGTTTCCTGACTTGGTATTGTATGTATGGTTTTCAAATTATAGTTTTTTTTTCCCTACCTTTTCGTCATAGACTTATGTAACACGTTTAACTAATACCTCCTACCATCAATCATTTGGAACAACTAATCATAGTTGTGGTAAAAGGATGTAAATCTTTTCAATTTTAATGGCATATAACATGAACCCCGAAAATCCTTAACATAATAAGTTAATATAATATCAGTGGTAATATTGTAGAATCAATCAATTCTAAATTGCGAAAAACGAGGGTCGACTTAACACTTAGGTCAAATTAACCTCACATTCAATAAAACTACTCAAAAGTCAAATTAACCTTGTGTTTAAGAATATATTCGTGTTGTATTCTTATTGTTCAATACTTGAGAACCTTGACAATGAAATTATTTTCTAAGTAAATCTATGTTGCTTTATGACGATTCTTTTTGGCATGTAAAACAACTTTATCGTTGGAGTGCAAAATTTTGGGTCATCTAACAAGTAATCTTGTAATCAATGTTGAAAAACAAGACGTTATCCTTCGCTTGCAACCAATAAGGGAGGAGGGGTACTTGCAAAAAAACATTATGATGCTAAGTCAGTATGAATTCAAGAAATTGCAGGAGAACTTAGAAATAATATTGTACATCCCTTTTTTTCTATTGGGATGCTGCGTTAATTGGTTTTTTATTATTTATGAGCAATTGAATCTTGGGCTCCGAATTCTATGTTTCATGGCTTTTTCCATGAGCCATAACCACTCCATCATGGGCATGATAGTTGGTGATCATGTGGGCTTTGCCATGTGGCATGAAACATGCTAGCCTTTGATATTCTTGGACATATGATATGTTTATCCTGGTAGGCCTAGCCATTAAGTCCCACTAATTCCATGATTTCATTCATGTGTAGTCATTGATAGAAAATAGAAAAATATGTATCTTGATTGCAGCAACTTCCTCAAGTTTAGGATGCTAGTGGATTGATTTCTTGGGGAGAAATTTTTGCTCTGACATTTACAAACATACAAAGACATGCTAATTAATCTTAGCGCTACGAATTTTTTCACAAAATATATATCAAGAACGGACAACCTTTAGATTTTATAAGACATTATAGATATAAATGAACTTTTATTTCGTTAATAGATATGGTGATTCAAACTTTTGATATGTTCTAATTTTACGAAAAGAAGTACCACTTTATTTAACTTGCTGTTGGATATATATGATTTTCAAGTGAATTTATTTTCCTTATTTTAAAATTTCCGCATTGTTTTTTTTGAAGCCACATTATTATTTGTGGCCGGTGAACTTGAAAAGTCAAGATAAAATAAAACAAATATGTGGAAGAAATCTATCCGTTGTATGTCAAAACAAAAGCTAAGGTGGAGGAACAAGTCAACCATAACTAGAAACAGAGGTGAGGATGTATAAAATCTATCTGCACTTGAAAACCATAACTAGATACATCAGAAGACGGTTTGATGTCAATAAATCAAGCAAAGCTCAGCAACCACATCTTCATGTTTGATTAGTTTATGATCCGTGATTGTTGATGGTATTATGAAAAGATATTTGGTGGGCAGGATTTCGTACTCTTATTTAATCATTTGAGTATAAATTTGATTAGGGGTATGGACTTGCGAACTAAAAGTCTCAAGTTCAAACTCTATGATATCTTAACTACGTGTGTGAGAAAACTCTTTCCTCATTCATAACTTTGGCAAAATAAAAATATAATCTTTTCACCCACTTTTTAATACCCCATCAAATGACAAGTTCATAATTTATTGTCGCATAAATGAGGTTGATTTAGTCTTTATGTTTTGTTATGGGAAAAAGTCACTTTGACTCATGTAGTTTGTTTAGTTTTCTACTTTGGTCTATGTAATTTTACAAGAGTCAAATTACTACAATTAAAACCACATGCAAAAGTAAAAATCCAACAAACTATAGAGATGAAGAGTGATTTTTTGTCTTTATTTATTTAGAAAAGGAATATATATATTTTTAAAATTTTTGTAAACTGGAAATATAAGTGCCATTTTGATAACCATTTCAATTTTAGTTTTTAGTTTTCATTTTTTATGCTTGTGTAATATAGAGGAAAAAGAAGGAGAATGAAAGTGAGAATGAGAGTGGAGATGTGATTGAGAGGGAAGATGAGAGGAGAGGATGGGAGCATGGGCGTCTTTGAGTTTTAGGGGCCCTGCACAAAATGAGTAATGGGGCTCTTAAAACAAAGTCTTCATAAAAAAATATTAGAATTTGACCATATATATTGATAGCAAATTCGCAACTAAAACTCACCAAAACACAGTCATATTAAATAAAAATTCTCTGACAAATAATTAATGAAATTTCTTGGATCGATAACTATACAATCAAAGTTTTACCTCAATTTGTCTTGATCTTATGATGATGAACTCGTTGATTTGGGAAATTTCTTCAATTATGATTTAGAAAAAGGGAGCGAAAACTCTAAGAATTTGAGAGAGATAATTGAGCTTGATTCATGAAACTGTAAAATAAACTTGAATGCTATATAAGGGTTAGGCTATGATATATTAGATTAATATATTATGTATTCAAAGTTTTTGTTTTTTGTTTTGTTAGGGCTAGTTTGGCATTGCTGTGCCTGAAAATAATAATTTTTAGATTTGCTGTGAGAGAAAAGGCTTAAGAGAAAGCAGTTTGGCGTTTGGTAAAATT